>KN520954.1:13531-25116 GCA_000787155.1 Scartelaos histophorus | reverse complement strand
TATATATTAAACAAGCCAATAATGTAAATACTTAGTACATTATTGGTAAAAGGTTATTACGTTATCGGTTCAGAAATTTTATTACATTATTTGCAAGTTATTACATCATTGGCTTTATTACAGAAAAATTATTACATTATAGGCAGTTATTACATTATTGGCCGTTATTATCGGCTGCAACAGTGTCTAATTGCCTACTCCGGTTTTTGTGACTTTAACATTTCTAAAATTTGCTTCATGCTCAATACGGATTTTGAAGCAGTCAATGTGAATTTCAAACTGAAATAGCAGCACTTTTTATGAAATTATAACATGGTCTCTTCTCAAGATCTAGACTGTTCTAAAACTAATCCGGAAAGCGCCAAGATTTTCTAATTCATTTTCATTCATTAATATTTTTTACACAGATGAATATGGTGTAGTATAAACTATAATTTTAAGAAAACATGAAGTAATTTTCTTTTTTTTTTGTCGCCATGTTGCCACTCCATCCCTCTCTTCACACTACATCAAATCACACAGACAAAAAGATGTACATAAGGTCATTTTCTAACCTTGCCTAACCTAAGATGAACGATATTTAAGAGTTCACAAATTCACGAATCAGACCCGATCTGGCCCAACCCTAATTATTGCAATGGGATGTACTTTAATTTAGCAGAACTACACTATGTTGAATGATGCTTGTTTTTCTCTCTCAACTGAATTTTTGATTTCTAAATTTGTTCTGACTTTTTCTTCCACCAATCAGGTTTAAATAAACGGTCTGCCTTTTCACAATTACCTTCAGCAAGAGCTCAGTCTGTTACAGAGCAAATATTAAACTATTTTCTGTTATAATGTTGTTTCCTCATTAAAAACATTTCCTGGAGTTGCGTTTTGTTTCATTCTCTAAAACTCAAAATGACATAATGTGGTAACACACAGCAAAAACTGGAGGGTTAACATGTCAGGGTAAAATATTTCAGAGTTGTTTTTAACACAAAAGTGTTGGGTTAACATGTCAGGGTAAAATATTTCAGAGTTGTTTTTAACACAAAAAAGTGTTATTTTAACTATTTGAAAGCTAAAATGGGGGTTCGAGTTGGGGTTATTTGGCAGAGTTGATATGGTTGGTGTTAAATCAACTTCCCTTAGTGTTAATTTGGCATCTCCCACCCAACACTTCACCCTCCCGCCAGAGAAGACCAGTTTGAACCAGTTTTGTACGTAATTTCATCTTAAATTAACTAAAATAAAGCGCAAAAATAAAACATCTCTGTGTGTTGTTTAGCTAAATCAGGATAACCCAACAAAGTGTTATCAGTTTACTGTCAAAACTTTAATATTACTCTTGTTTTTGGGGTTAAACAGGAACTTTGGTACAGTGTTTCTTAATTAACAATTCCAAAAATGTTAAATTAATTCAATTAACTCAGATTGGACTCATATAAACCCTGAGAAAATGTTGAAATTGATTCTGTGAGAGTCAATTTTAACACTTTTAAACTTTTTTCTGTGTTTTTACTGTGTTTTTAAACTGCACACACCTTCACTGGAATCACTTTTGGTCCTGAAATTGTCAAATGATAAACATATCAGCCTAAAACTACTGTTTTTCTGGGCAACTGAGGGATTAGACTGGGGCAAAGTAGGACGTCTCTAGATTTGCGTTATGTGCGTTTTCTGGTGGAGATGTTAGTTTTACCTTGAACGTTCTAGAGTGTGGGAATCTCTCTCCTCAGAGACAAACGTGTGAAAACAATAAAAACACCTGTAATTGAATAAATGCTTCCGGGTGCAATACTGTTGAACATTCCAGACAAAGCAATAAGATGTCCACGAGACAATAATGTGAATAGACCGCCTGCTACGACGGTGAGAAGCCAAACAGGTAGAGCTCCTGGTGCGTGTCTCGTGCTAATGGAAAACAGTCCAGTCAGACAAATAGGCCTCACAGTCAAACAGCAGGTGATCAATGCTACATTAGCCTAGCGCCGCACACACCAGCTCAGTGTGTTCAGGCGCCTCGTGATAAACTCTGTCTCTGTAACGCAAACTCTTTAACACAAATGGGCTCAGGATCCAGGGGTAAAGGGGTCCGGAGCAGGGGTGCAGGAGCCTTTAATGGCGCTGGAGGGGCTATAGCGTCCTCTAGAATGGAGCTCCCCTTGAAGATTTTTACCCCATTTTTATCAGGCATTCAATTATGACTGATTGTTACGGCCCCAGGCTTTCAGTTTGTATTTTTGTCTGTTCTGCTGCCATTTTGCTCCTGCTGCAAGAGCCCTGGCCCCTGATTGGTGGAGCATCCCTTCACCTGGCCCCACCTCCAGGCCTCCCCCCTCCCCACCTCCAGGCTCCTCCCCCCTCCCCCCTATTTAAGAAGATCACAGCTCCTGTTCGGGGCTGCTGACCTTTGTGGCCAGTATGCCGATGTGTCTCATTTGTGTCAGTCACTTTGTGTTTGTACTAGTGTGTGACTTTTGTGTGTTGAGACACTCGATTTTGATTTAGTTTGTTCTGTTTTGTGCCTTTTGATTTGGTCACTCGATTCTGTTTGTGGGTTTGTGGTTTTCTTTGGGACATTCGTGGTTTAGTTGAGTATTTTTGTGTCCCTTAGTTAATCACTTGTTTGGGAACTCACGTGACCCGTTTTGGCACAAAACTTGCTTTATGTTAAACCTGTTGTGTCGTTTCTTAACTTGGTTTAGTTATCTACATATTTTACCATGTTTTGTTAAGTTAAACCTTTTACACACCTCTTAATTAAACCTTACTTATTTATTCCATTTTCCACCTTGGTGTTTTTTTGTTACTTCCCTCACCCTAGCCGAGCTGGGTCGTAACACTGATAATGTCCAAATGGCAACCCCAGACTCTTCAAAATTACACAAAAATAAAATTCCATATTGTGAATCACTGCAGGGGGTAACTCCATATGAACTTTAAAACGCCAAAGCAAACACAGCAGGGGGTGGGTGCGTCCATAAAAGACTAACATGACTAACAAGATTAACATGTTAAGTGTGCATCTCCGTTGAAGAAAACAGCACCCCCAAAGCTCTTCTAACCAAAATTGTCTGGCGCCGCCCCTGGTCCGAAAGGGAGAGTGTGGGTTTTGTAAATGTGGAAGGCTTCTGAACAATAAGGATCTCTGTGCTGGGTCTAAGCTCGTCCGAGTGTTGAGCGGCATGCAAATGAAGAGGAGGGGCCTGCGAAAGATGAACGGTGAAATTAAAGGTCCCGTGTTACGCCAGTTAACTCTTACGAGCTTTAAGTCATGTTATTATGTTGTTACCTCGTCAAAAACACATCCGGAGTTGAGTTTTGTTTCAGTAAACCATTATTATTATGAGTTGGTCTGTATCTCCAAAGCTCAAACTGCTCTGTTCCACCTTGCGATGTCATGAAGTGGTAGTTTTCGGCTCACTTTTCCCTTTTACATTACCACATGACATCACAAGGTGGAACAGAAGAGTGTTTTCTGTTTGAACACATATTTCCTGCCTAAATGTGCAGGATCTGTGTGTTAAACATGTATGAATGATCTTTTTTTATGAAGAAACAACATTAAAACAGATTAAAAAAAGGCTTTGTTTAAGTATTTGTTATGCATGTTTTAATTGTGCAATATATTATACAGTATGTTTTGTCATTTAATCTCCTTCCTACGAGTGTTTTTGTGATTTTAACATTTCTAAAACCTGCTTGACGCTCGATACAGATTTCGATACCACAATGATTCAATGTAAATTTCAATAACTGCACTTTTTAATGAAATTATCCCATGATTTCTTGATCTTTCTTAATTGAGGAAAGTGCCAAGATTTTCCAATTCATGTATTTTTTTCCCCCACTGTAGATACTTCTTTAAATTATCCATTAAGTATCTAGTTTCTTGCCTCAAACCCAGAATTATCTCTTATTTTTACACAGTTGGATATGAGTCTGGTCCCCACACCCTCTGATTTATTTGAATGACACATGTGCAACAAAGGAGCTCATTAGCCATTCATCGTATTCAATAAAATCACATTTCTCTCACCTCATTTTAGTGCTTTGCTTCTACAGAAATCTGTTTTTCAGTCCCCTGTGATATTTTTTTTCCCTTTCTTTTTCCCTTTTACTTAGACAAACTTTATTGATCCACAACAAAAAAAAAATATTTGGACACAGAACCTCACACATAATGATATACGTGGTAATAATAAATTCAAAATAAGCTGCAAAATTAGGAAAATTGATATACGTGTATATCAATACGTGTATATATATACGTGTATATATCATTATATATACATTGTATATACGTGTATATATCATTATGTGTATTGATATACACATAATGATATACGTGGTAATAATAAATTCAAAAAAAGCTGCAAAATTAACTGTAAAATTAAACCGGTGTGTAAATAAGGCATAATTATATAGAAATATAGTAAGATATAATAAGCAGCCATATTTGTTTTAATACGAATAAACTATGTGTGCCCCTGATTGGCTAATCCACTTGTCAATCACGTCCATCTAAACTCAGCAGTGACCAGACTAATAAAGTACTGAATAAATGTGTATTCTGGATCCCAGCATGACATATTTTTACAACTCATGCTTCCAACAAGAAAGAAATGTCAGTCTTCCAAAGAATTTGTCCTGAAAATGTTCCGTCTGCGTGTCTGTATGAGAAATATAATTGGCGGAGCGACATTACTTTAACAGCCTTTTATTTCGGAGCCTGCAGCTTCTTCTCGTCCTCCCTCCATGTTTCATCCCTCTGTCTGGGTCTCGAGGCTGGCCTCTGTCTCTCTCGTTCCCAGTTGAACCTTGGGCCCAACATCAATCTCCTCATTACATCATTGAATCTTCTCCCGTCTCCTCCAGCTCTACTCATGTCTCTTTCGATCTCGTCTATTCGTGCCCGCGAAATAGCAAAATATTATGGACGATATGCTAAGAGAGAAAATGTAACAGGTTTCTTATTACCTTATGGTTCATACGTACAGATTTTCCTTTTTCTAAATGAGCTCTGACGCATTTCTCAACCCCCATTGCTTGTGAAATTGACTCTGCCTAAGGCTCTGATGATTTTAATAAAGCTGGATATGAAATAGATTACCTCTCTGCTCTATCTTGAATAATATTACAGCTTTTTATAACAGAGCTCTGTCGCTCCTTAAAAGATGGCTATTTCCTTGAACTATGAGATCAAAAAATATGAAGAAAATGTGGTTATTTATTCTACTTATTTTAGTACTTTAAAGCCCCACCATGTGTCCAAACTGCCCTTAGAAAGCACTGTAGTTTTAAGTGGCAGTGACAGACTACTTCAGCTTCTTGACATTTGCCATCTTAATTCTCCTAAAAAATATGACATAAATAAGTCAAAATTTAACCTGAACTATAAGAACTTAACTATAAGAATTTAACTATGTGCAATTGTTTCTCTGTTTTGTTATGTATTATTATTATTATTTTATTTTTTTAAATCATAAAAACTTTGTATTGGGTATCAAGCCTTTTTAGTTTGGAGATTGAGTTTGAAAAAAATACCATAAAAATGCACAATTATTTTGTTTGGAAAATTGTCTAAAACAATATATGATGATATATAGTTTTGATTGCACATTTTTTAAGTGTATGTATAGTTTTGATTGCACATTCCCTAAACCTATGTATAGTTTTGATTGCACTTTCGCCAAACCTTTGTATAGTTTTGATTGAACATTCTCTAAGCCTATGTGCACTTTTGATTGCACATTTTTTAAGCGTATGTATAGTTTTGATTGCACATTCCCTAAGCCTATGCGCAGTTTTGATGCACATTCCCAAAGCCTATGTATAGTTTTGACTGCACATTCTCTAAGCCTATGTGTAGTTTTGATTGCACATTTCCTACGTCTATGTATAGTTTTGATTGCACAATCCCTAAGCCTATGTATAGTTTTGATTGCACAATCCCTAAGCCTTTGATTGCACTTTCCCTAAGCCTATATATAGTTTTGATTGCACATTCCCAAGCCTATGAATAGTTTTGATTGCACATTCCCTAAGCAAGGAGAGTTGGTGTAATCCTGCATTAGATAGATAGAAAGAGTTCCAACATTAGATGGGTATTTTTTGATCCCCAAACCTATTCCAACGTCAACTACAAAGAGATCATAATAAAACTGTTAACGAACGGCAATTATGGAAGATTTGCCGTTTTGTCTCTCAAGAGTTTTCATCATCCTCTCTCCTCCTAACACAAAACAGGCTTCATCTCTTCTTCGTTCTTTCCGACTCGTCCTTTGACCCTCCCTGCCCCTCCAGAGGCTTCAGCAGAGAAATGGAGGATTTTTTTTTTAAAGATGGTTGCTCTGTTCTCTGTGGGAACCAAACACAAAGCAGTGGGGAAAATTCCCGTAATACCGTAAAACCGCACTATACCAGAGAGACTTAGACCTCCTTTAAAATTATTTTTTCATTCAATTTTTTGGCCGGAGGGGAAGTTATTATGGGAGATGAAATAGTGAGGAAAGATGAAAACAGCTTTACACATAATATGGATTTCGATTGTTTTAGAAGTAACTCAACGGCAGCTTGTTATTTTTTCCTTTTTCTTTTCAAGTAACTTCGGCAAAGAGCTATTTTAGTTTGTGCGAAGGGCCTATTGACTGCGATAATTGCAGAAACAAAAGAAAAGAAAGAACTATGGCAACAAGTTTGAAAAGATAATTGAAAATAGAATAGGTTCGTTGGAAAGTTAGGGTTGCGTAATGTCGAAATATTGCACAAAGGTTGTTATTTTGACGGAGTTTAACAATTTTGTTTTAGAAAAATATAAAGATGTCGTATTATTTTTCTCTTTCTTTTACTTTTCTAAGCCTACATTTTTCCTTGTTTTTAATCTTTGCTTGGTTTAATTAAGTCATTTGCCGTCATATGCAATTTAAATAAACTTTCAAGACTTTTTAAAGACTTTAAACACTAATCCTAAATTAATAACCACATGAAAAAAGATCAAACATTCCCATAAAAACTAACATTCTAAATAGGCCTATAGAAAACAATAACATAGCCAAAAACTGTTCATTTGCAAAATAAAAGAGTTCATTTGTAAAAAACAAATACATGGCATTTAAAAAGTAATCAGACGCATCCAGTTTACTCTTAGCATAGTCATATTTCCAAAAGTCAAATCAATTTTACTGCAATCCAAATTTAATTCCAGTTCTTCCAAAAAATAAAAATCCACTATTATTGTCAGGCCTGTCGAAGGAAATGTGGGGGCCCGGGGCAAGAAGTCTCACATGGGCCCCTGTCTAATATAAATTAATAGGAAGAGGGACCAATTCTGGGCCCCTAAAACCCTGGGGCCCCTTTGTTCCTACATGTCTAGTGCCCTGATTATTGTCATCACTATTACCTCTAAAAGATGGTAAAAAAGAGAAAAAAAAAGTGTCTTTGCTATTGAACTTTCTCTAAGAATAAATCAAAATGTTCTGAGAGACAAATGTTTTCTGGTCTTGCTCTTAGTTGAAATTTAAAAGCTTCACTATACTTAAAAATGCACTGCGTAACTTTTCGGCCTTGTTGTTACTATGGATACGCCATTGCTCTGCTTGGAATGTTCCGCAATATGACATTAAACAGATTTTCCACCTACGTTTATTCAATCTCAGACGATTTTATTACTTAAATATAGTGATAAAAACTGGGAAGGGGGGGTCGTCTCTCCGCAGATCTGAGCTGTATCTTGGTCTGGTTTGGTCTCCGGGAAGGTGGAAAGGTGTAATGCCATACTGTGAAACATTTAAGACAAAGCGATAATGAAGAAACAATGAAGAAAAGCTATTACGCCATTGCTCTGCTTGGAATGTTCCGCAATATGACATTAAACAGATTTTCAACCTACGTTTGTTTAATCACAGACGATTTTATTACTTAAATATAGTGATAAAAACTGGCATTCTGACTGTGCGGGGGGTCGCCTCTCCGCAGATCTGAGCTGTATCTCGGTCTGGATTGGTCTCCATGAAGGTAGAAAGGTGAAACATTTAAGATAAAGCGATAATGAAGAAACAATGAAGAAAAGCTTTTGACGGACCCTCCACCCGAAAAGTTACACAGCGCACGTTTAATCCTGTTTCAATACTGCAAAAATGTTGTTATCGCAATACAAAACTTATTTTTTCCTCACACTGCACGGCCTTATTTGACAGATTGCCACAAGCCGAATCCTTTACAGCTCGTCCACAGAAGTGATGTACGAGGGCCCAGAGAACAGTGTGGTCCAACAGAGCCGCGCTGTCCACTCTAAATCACACTCTTTATGGATGTGGCCTTGAGACATGAGGCTCCGCTCTGCTCATAGACCTCCACACCGGGCTGTCTGAATCTTTATGTACTACAGTCTGATAATTACTACATCAATGTTCGGTTCAGTAGCTGAGAGGAGAGACACGCATTTATCTTACATGTTATTTACACAAGTGAGCGTTTTTGTCTTTTCTTTTCGTTCAAGGTGCAACTTTTCTAGCAGAGGGTCCGTCAAATGCTTTTTTTTTTTTTTTACCATGTATCATTTACCATTTTTACCATTTATTGCTTTGCCTGAAATGTTTTACAGTACGATATTAAATCCTGCAGTCGGAATAACGTAGACTTAGAGAAACTTTATTGATCCACAAGGGAATTTTTTGGACACAGTAGCTCACACAAAGAGTAAAAAATAATGGTAATAATACTAAATAAGTAGCAAAAAAGAGAGCAAGAGACGGGAATACATTTGTACAAGTCAAAATAAAATGGGAAATAAGTAATAAAATATAAAATCACAGCGACTTACAAGAGGTGCAACAGTGATGTGATTATTGACAGGACACATTGTTATCCGTTACATAAGGGTGGGTTGTTGTACAGTTGTAGGGAGTATTAACTGTTACATAAGGGTGAGTTGTTGCACAGTTGTATCGTATGAATGTAGTCCAGTATCTCACCGTTTGAGCGGAGCTGTTCACTGTTTTTCTAGGTATATTTCTAGGTATTTTTGAGTTAGAAAAGCACCTGTAATTTCATAAATATAAAGTAGAGCAGTTTAATGTCATACTGTGGAACATTCCAGGCAGAGCAATGGCATATCCAGAGAAACAACAGGTGATGGACCCGAAGCAAAAAGTTACATCGTGCAACTTAAGGTGTTTACAGTCAGCATCTTGTTTTAGGGCAGTGGTTCTCAAACGTGTTCATGTACGACTATTGGTAAGCATGAGGTCCTCTACAGTTTTTATTATCTCCGCCAAGGAGATTATGCAATAGAGTCGGTTTATTTATTTATTTATTTGTCTGTGGACAGAATTTCTCAGAAAGTACTGGACGGATCTTCAGGAAATTTATACCAGAGGTAGATCTTGGCCCAAGGACGACTCCATTAAATTTTGGTGATGATCCAGGTCCGAATCTGGATTCTGGATCCGTATCTACAATCATAGTGGCATATCTCGCAAACTACTGGACAGATCTTCATGAAGTTTTCACCAGGGGTAGATCTTGGCCCAAGGACGAATATATTAAATGTCGGTGATGATCGGGATCCAGATCCAGATCTGGATTCTGGATCCCGAATATCTTGGAAACTACTGGACGGATCTTTCACCAGAAGTGGACCTTATGCTATGGATGACATCAAAAGACAAAAGACAACAAAAAACATCTTGCATCTGTGTCCACGTCATCTCTCAGCGGAGATCAGAAATCTCGGATTGCTCTTGTTTGATTTAAAGTACATTTTTGTTTTTCTTTGCTTTCTTTTCATTTCTCTTATCTGGTGGTGCTTAAAGACACATTTATTTTTCTTCTGTGGTACTTTGTGTAAAAAGGTTGAGAAGCGGCGTTGTGGGGCTATTATGGAAGTAAGAGGGCTTGAATACTGTCATTTTTCTATGTTAAATATATACTACAAAATGTATTATAGTGACAGGCGTAAGTAGAATGTGCATCAAGTTAAAACGCCTTTTGTTTTGTTTTGTGATTATTTTTTTTTTCCATCATTGCATGCCATGTTTTTCTTTGAATAAAACAGCATTGTGTAAGCCCATTTCTGCTTATATCTTTGAGAAGCTGTAATTTCCAAGAGCAAAGTTTGTAAATTGAGTTATAAAATACAGCTTGTTAGTTAGTGGTAAGAGAGCTAAACTATATTTTGTTTTGTAAAAAGGTAATTATAAGAAAATACACAGAGAAATCTCCTAAAAAAAATGAACAAACATTAAATAAATCACAAATTCTCGCTTTCTGGCGCTGTGGACATGAAAGCTCTTGTGATCAGAGGTGGTGTAAAGTGTCAGAGATCTCACGTTCTGCTCTTTGATCTGCGCCTGAACCTCACATCTGTCGGAATGTGTTTCAAATGAGTCCGAGCGAGCCCACCCGTCTGTCACAACACCTCTGCTCTTACTGCCGAGAGCGCCCGGCCTCCATCGCCTTCAATACACTCCAGGCGTCACAGGGAGCATCATGAAAGCGGGAAATACCAAAGGAAGCCCATTCAAGAGTCGAGAGCTGTAGTCGAAAAAATATTCAGTTCAAAACCTGTCAACATTATTAGAATCTTGTGCCAAAAAAACCCCGAATGAGACGAATATTCTTGAAGGAGCGCAAAACCTTTCTTTCTGATGGAAGTTCTACCATTTGACATGTTTATTCCTCTAAAATACCTTAGAAAACATGCATCCAGATCTGACCAGTAACTTGGACTAGTGACCATAAACTGTACAAAAGAAATGGACTTAGGGACTGTGACGTCAACCATAGCGAGGCAACCAAATGAAGCTCATCGAGGCTAGCAGTTATAGCGGCTAATCTGCAACCAGGGATCATATTTGGAAATCTGAAACCAAAGTAGGGGTGGGCGATATATGGAATATATCAAATTATTTTTAAAACTCCATATGGATTTTGACATATCGTACATATATCGAGATGATGCTTATATTTAATCCTGATTTGGCCGCTTCGCTTCTCTGTTCTGCCCTTGTCGCTTCACTTTCCACTTTTTCCTACACCTTCCTATATGAACTGACAACTTTTTTGCACTTCAACAGTTTTGTTTTTACAGTAGTTTTGGGAGGGATACCAAGATATATACCTTATATCAAGATATAGCAAAATATCGAGATGTATTTTTTGCTCCATATCGCCCAGCCCTTAACCAAAGAACCAGGAGCGCGGTGGTTGAAGGTTCCCCTCCCGCTCGCACTGCTGCTTTGGCATTGGGCGGGGGCTTAGGACGAAGTTGTCAATCAATCAGCCTCGGGGAAAGCAGGCAGCTAATTGGTCTGTTATTAATGCTCATATCTTGATTTAGGGCCAATAGCTAATTAAAAAGCCCAGGGTCATGTAGAACAGATTAAAGTACCAAGAATTTAAGACCAAAATGATGAGGTTCAAAGCAGCCGTTACAGAAAAAGGGGCTTTTTTTTTTATAGAAAGTGAACTGCAACCTCAAAAGAACCTCTTCTTATTTGGAGTGTGGTTATCAAAATAGATATGTCCATTTGCTTGTCTCCATCAATATCCATCGAAGATTTTTGGGAAAGCTTTAAAATCTCCAAGAAGGGTGC
>KN520954.1:0-13521 GCA_000787155.1 Scartelaos histophorus | reverse complement strand
TGACAAAAGAGGGTGGTTTTTTTTTTTTTTTTTTTTTTTTTAATTAAACATACAAGTCCAACACAAAAACATAAAACGATACCTACAGCAAATAAATAAAACATGAAAAACTACCCACCCAAGACACAAACCCCGACAAAACTGATGAAATAAAACAAAAATAATGTGGTAGTGCAGCATTATTACACTGCTAGGCCTTCTTCTATTTACATTTTGGCCCATTTATAATTCATTTCCCTTTTTCTCTCTCCCTTTTCTTCCCATTTAATAATCACCTTACTTAAACTTAAACATTTTTTGTCATCATTTCCTTTCATCGTCTTAAAAAGTCATTTTAAATGTTATTTCCTTTTTTTTTTTCTTCCTTTGCTTTTCTCCTTTCCCCAAAAAAACCTCAAATAACTCCCTCCATAGCTTTTCCTTTCAGCCGTTCTTATAAATTCTTGTAATCTTAACACAATTTTGAGTGGACTAATGACAAATTTGGTCAACTAAAACACCTTCGACTAAAGTACCGTAACCCCGCAATACCTTAGAGTCGTTATTCATTTCACTGATGGATTTTCTATTGACCCCTTGAGCTAACGTACCTAAAAAGTCACCTGAATGTCACAATCCACTCACTTTACAAAGTACAAAGTTCCTACACAAAAATCGACTCCCTCTCCCAGCACCGCTCACGAAAATCCTTTCATTGCCGTAATTTCCGAGGGTTCAATCTTCCAATCAAATACTTTTACAGTCTTATAGTATGTCTCACTCCCACGCTATGTTGAATCATCTTAGTCGCTACACCTTTATAGTTTTTTTTAAAACTTTTCTTATGTTTCTAACCCGTTTAACACCTAAAATCTCAAACCCAGACGTTCCCAGCTTCTCTCGTCTTCTCTAATCTTTGTATCTGTGGCTGTTCTTAAACCCGAAGGCCCCTTTAGCTCCCACTCTTCACCCTTTTCTCCTGCTGTGCTCAGACAAAGGAAACAGATTCGTTGCTGTGGAAACAATGCAAAGCTCTCCCAATAGTCCAATTACAAAAGCTCACAATTAAAGGAGACTCCACGCGCCGCGGTATTTCCACATCGTCTCGGAGAAAGCCCCGTGACTTCGCTCGGAGTTTGAGTGCTCATTAGAAAACCCGCTTTATTAATACGATCTCTGCCTGATTCTCACGGGGCACCGCCGACTTCCAGGAAACAAAACAATTACATAGGTTCAATTATAATCAGAAAAGTAGACAAAATCAGAAAAGGGTTAGAACTAGAGTGTTGTTTTGAGACGAAAAGAAGGAGCTGAGTCAAAAGGTAGAAACTCTTGATTTACCGGGCAATCTATGTTCTTGTAGTCTCAACTCTTTAGGTAATAACGGAAGGGGGCTCGGGCTTCTGTTTTGGACGCCTCCTGCGCACTTTTCTTGAGACGTACGAGAAGAAATATGGCCACATCTCAGTTATTTTTCTTTGCTTCGATCTCCTTGATTCCTTTCCTCGATCTTTCATTTTTCAGCTGTCGATCAAATGTGTTATATTAAGTGGTAAGGGACGTGAGGGACCTTCAGGAGGCAGACATCAGATAAAATAATCAAACTTTATTGGTCTCAGTGGCCGCATTTACATGATGTTTTTAATTCTGAATTAAATACATCGGATTTAAATGATTCTCCTTCGAGTTTACATGGAAATAATAATTCCAAATGAAGGTTTACATGGAAAACACATAAAATCAGCGTTATTCCCTCGGGAAGGGTTTTGATTGGACAAGGACACGAATGTATTTACGTCGTCAGAAGAAAAAACAGCTTCTACCGGCGTTTTGCCTTTCTGCTTTTGCTGTTTTCTGCCATGCTCTTTTCATAATCTGTAGTTCTTCCAATACATTTATTAGAACAATTGTTTCGATTTGAGACCAAAGTTTGCTCCCATCATGTCAGAATGACCCAACGAGCGCTGAACAATCTGAATTATTTTTAAGCGGAATAAACGTTTAGATGATCGCAGAATAAATTGGCTTTAAAATCGGAATAAACCACCCACTTAAATCGAAATCATTAGGAATTTAGTGTTGACATGGTCTTTTTAAAGCGGAATACATTTTTATTCTGAATTAAATTATTTTAAATTGGATTTAAACGTGAAAAGTGAGAAGTTTATGTCCTCGCTTTCTCTCTTCTGTGGGTGGGACTTCCTCACCCATTTCCTGCAGAATAGAGGAATCAAGGAGAAGGAGACGAGGAAAGAGAAATGAGACGCATGACATGACATAAATGAGTCTCTCAGATGGCCTGGGAATGCTTTTAGGTTTCTATGGAGGAGTGTGGAGAGGGAAGTCTGGGCATTTCAGCTTAGAAGATGGAGGCACGAATATCGAGGAGGAGGAAGCATCTAAGGGTGTCTCACGATTCAATTCGATTACGATTCTAAGGCTCACAAGCTCGATACATTTTACCATTCATATTAACAAATCTGCTTTCTTTAAATGGCCAGGTCTAGATCGCATCAGGATTGTTTTATTAGAATCCACGGTGCTGACCTCTAATATCAAATGTACTGTTTTTATTATGAAAATTCTGCAAAAGAACTGATATTGTATTGTTCTAAATAAGTGTATACAGCGGTAAATATCCCTAGGAGGTTGTTATTACAATTTAAGTGAGTATAGATCGAGTTGCAGATTGTGGCATGGGGGTGGAGCCAATTTAAAGTTATTTCTAATTGTTGGAGGATGATAACAGAGGCCACTCTTTATGATTTCATTCACAGAAGTAACTACAGACTGTAAAACGTAAACTAGAACTTTTAGCACAAAGGGTCAAGCAGTGAAACGCTACAAACTGATGTATTTGGGTGAAGCAGAGACAAAATGTGCACTTTATGGAGGATTTTGGTCTAGACCTAATTAAGAGGCCAATTGAATTTGTATGTATGTGTGTGTCAGAGAGAGTTACCCAACTAATTTAAGATAAAATGTGAAATATTATGGTTGATAATTCTTTCCTTTTATGCAAGCTCGGTCTCCTCCACACACTTTATGGATCCTACAGCTACACCACCGTTTACGGGTCAATATTTCATGGATGCATTTGATGGATAAAGACAGCTTGCCTTTAACCACGTGTGATTATTGGATTCTGCATCTTAACATGTCACTTTGCATTAGAGCAGACCTATAATGCAAAATCAACTTTTCAGATCTTTTAATCGTGTTACAGTTGTTGCTCCTCAGCGTTTCCTCACTCGAAGTTTTATTTGGAGTGATTTGTGCGAGTCGGAGTAATCTCATTTTCAAGACACCACGTTGCAAATCGACTCCTGTTTTCACAGTTACTGCTGTACAGCCACTGCTCTCAACTGACTTCACATTCAGCAGAGTCTCGTAGTTTTTTGGTTTTTAAAAAAAGCTCCAAAAAAGCTGCTCACTAACAAGATGCGCAGCTATTCATCAAAGGTGCCGACAGCTGCACGGCTCAATATGCTCACAAACCAGGAAGATATTTGGAAAGATGCGATTACAACTTCCAAGGGGCTCTTTTTTATGTCCTTTTTATGAACTTTTTATGTTGTTTTATTGTTGTTGTTCTTATATAATATGATTTGTTTATGTTCCATCATCCAGATATTTAACTGCTGACGACCCACAGCCATGTTTGTTCATCTCATTTGCGCATTGTGGTCCAAAGCAAAAAAAATGATCTCATGAAGTTTTTTTTTGCTGAAACATTCTTTTTTCACTTTTAATTGCTTTTCCTTGCGTTTGCACCTCTACAAGAATTTTAGTGTGCGTTTTCTGTTCCATTTGATCTCATTTGCACACACAGTTGTGAGTAAAAACTGTTGCATGTCTGAGAATATCCTGGAAAAATGAGAAAATGGCAGAGTTTTCGTCATCTAAAAGCCGTTGTAGCTTTTCATTATGTTTGGCTAATCAAGAATTACAGCCATACATAACACTGTCAGTAGGTGAGCCCACTGTCGGTAACTACACCAGAAATTGTAATTGCATCTTTCCAAACGTCATCCTGGTTTGTGACGTAAGCGTGAATAGACCCTACAGTGATGAGGTGACAGCTCCAATTGTGCCATGAGTTTTCTAACACAGAAGTTAGCAGAGTTGTTTCTTTTATTAAGTTGTTTTAGATTCTAATTTTAAATGTGCAAATTATAACATAATGATCCGCGGGTGTCACAGACATCATTATATAGCAGACACAAGCACAATATGGCTTCTTTAAATGATGATTCATTTGAGGCTTTGTGTAGACTATAACATATTATGCTTGTTTTGAAGGCTTCCATTTCTGCCTAGTGATTCGTTACACACTTGCCTCCAAAACGAGTCTAGTCGGAGGTTTAAAGTCTCCTCGTCGCTGATGAAAACACATGCGCTCCCATATTTGCCAGTCCCCCGGTGTTACTCGAGCTGCCTCCTCACAGCTCTCAAAGTGTTGATTACAGACGCTCCGCTGGTGCCAGGCTCACACTGTGCATCAATGTAAATGTATGTGACACGACTGCAGCTCGGGGCCTCCTGCACACACCGCTGACCGGCCGACCTCCGAGCCACAGCCTTTTGTTGGGCCGAAGGACGGAGGATCGGAGCTTTTCAAACACTTCGCGCTCGTTCGTCTCCAGACAGACAAACTTCTCACCTCCGTCTTCACTTGTGCTGCACCGTGCCACATGTAACACCTCTCAGATTAGAGCCTGTTACTAGGAAGATTCAACAGTGTTAGACTTAGTATCCGGGAAGATTAGACTGGGGTTAAGGTCTGATTGGCTTGTTCGCGTTAAGTCAAATGAGGTGTCGTTTGCAGCACTTTGTTTACATGTCGTGCATCCTCTGATCGCTCAAATGTAAAAACGGAAATTAACTTCAACTAGAGTCCTACATTTATCTACAGGTTTTATATGTGCAAGACCAGAATGACACGCTTTGACTTCTATAGTCGTCATCACTTCAAAAACAACTTGATTTTGCCTAAAGGTGAGAGGATGAGGCCAACTCGATGTTTTAAAAGCATAAGAAAGAGAAGTGGATCTGGTTTACACTCATGTTAACATTAGGCCCAAATTAGGACTTTCACAACCTTAAATAAACAGATAGTGATAAGCAATTTACATTTATTGACTGATCTTTTTTAGTTTATTTGCATTTCTGTGAGGGTTTTTATCGTCCATGTGCTTTATAATTTCTCAGTTTTCCCTTGTACTTCATGACAGTCCTGTATACTTTAATTACTACACATCTTATAACTTATACATGTTAGATGGTACAATTACTTTGGGGGGCAGTATGTATTGTGAGCACTTTATAAGAAGGAGTGGAGAACTTTTAATTATTTTTCTGCGCTATGATTTGAGCCGTAGAGCGTTGAATAAATAACGTCTACATCTCATTATAGATGCAGATACAGAAATAATTACTTAAGTGTGTCATTCTGCTGTTTATTTATTGCAGTTTGCGTTTTTTAACAGTATTATACAGTGTTTTTAATTGTTTTGGGAGGATTAATCCTGTGGCATTCATTAATTAGAATACTATCGTTTAATGTCTGTATTTTCTTTAGCGATACACAAAATTTGTTATTCTGACAGGCCTGTTTAATGATGCAATATGACATTAATTGAGGCTAGAATAATAATTGAGTAGGGTGATTATTTTAATGCAGTTGAAGGTATAAAATATGCATATGCGTAATAAAGCTCTGAGACACAAGCCTCATGGGGCCCGAGGAAACACTGCGCTACATTTACAGTAGGGGTCTGTTGCTCATTAATTTCTTGGAGATTCGACATAAACTGCCACAGGTTTTTACAGTCGCCTTACAAAAGACGCCAGGGATCCATCTTTGATCTTTTTTTTTTCCAGAGTTTGACGCTGAAAGGCTGGTCTCCTCGCTCCGTCCAAACTGCTTACCTCAGCGGAATAACAGCAGCAGACTCAGCCCATTCACTCTGAACCCGACAGGTGAATTAAAAATCCATCTTTACAGGCCAAAATGTGAGCTACACTCGCATTACCATCTGTCACATAAACATCAGCTGAGAAGAAGCGCTTTGAATTAAGAAGGTGCCTCCACAAAGTCCATAACCTCGGGAGAATTCAGTCCTTCACGCGCTTCTTACGACGCAAGAGAAAAAGATACTGCTCTGATTTATGGACAGTCGCTGAATTTCGAGTCTATCTTTATGAGCTTAAGTATTAGCCAACACTTACATTATCAGTCATCACATAAAACTGTTAAATTTATAAGGAAGAGTAACGGCGGCGAGGAAAGTGGATGAGTTAAACATGTTTTTGCACTTTGAAAAAACGTAACGCTTAAAATGTTAAGAGGATATTTATAGGCACGTGGAGCACAGCCAAGATCTAAGTTTATGTTTAAGAGTTGAGCGGAAAAAAGAAAGATCGGTATGAAAAAGGGACCCTGAAGAAGTGGTTTTAAAGCCGAATATGTCACAATTGAACAAAGTAGCAAGGACTTAACGCTCACCCACATAACCGAGAATCATCTGCGAAAGTACTGCTCAAAATATAAGATTAAATAAGCCAGACGCGAGGACCATATGGAGAGATGGAGCAGACGAATTAGGAAGAAAGTTAGCGGGTGAAGAGCTGCGAAGCTTTTGATGATAAATCAATAGTTCTCAGTGCTGTGTCCTGGCTGCACCTCAGGCAGAAGTGGGACTTGTTTGGAGCTCCTCGTCTGTGGCCTCCTGTGGCTTTCACAAATGTGCTACAGAAGCTAAACACAGAGGCCCCGGAGTGACCGCTGTGACATTTTTAGGAGAGGGTTCTATTTTGAGTCATGGCTGAGCTGCTAATGGGTCAATGTAGCCGGTCTGCAGCTCGTGTCCCCTGCTCTGCAAAGTCCATACATCTGACTTCAGTGCACAAAATGACTTTTAGCATCACTACAACTGCTCCATATTCCCCACTGTTGCCAGATGCCATGTCCTAATTGCACAGTATACTAGAATATGGCTGTTTTACTTAGTTTTCAAACTGGAGCAGGGTGACATGGCCTAAAATATTTATCACAACATAAATTAAAATATTAGTGATAACTAGAGATCGACTGATATGTGTAGTTTCATGGATGATGTTGATACAGATGCTTTAGAATCCAGAGAAACCAATGCTTAAGAAGCTCTGCCGATATTATAACCTGATATTTTCGTCTGATTGTGATTATTTTTCCCATATCATGTAATTTAAATTGAATAGAAACTGATCTGCAGCTTTGTTTTACTATAAACTTAATAAATGTAACATTTTATGCTGTGCCCTCTTCAAACAGAAGTGGCCTAATAAAGCTTTAGATTTTTTGATTTTTTTAAATAATTAGTTGGCCTAAATTGAAATATCAGCCTCGATTGGAGATTTAAGCCCAAAAACCATAATATGATAAAGATTTAATAATTTTATTTTATTTTTTTTTTACAATGCAACCTTTACTCCTTTACACACTGTATGTCTCCATATTGCAGCAAACACTAAAATACTCAATATGAATCAATAATGAAGCAGTCTGAAAATGCATAATAAAGGATCTATCATGGATTCTATACTGATACTTGAAAACTCTACGGGTCCAAAACAAAAAAGTTTTTCAGTTTTTCAGTCGTTTCCAGCAAAGACGCATAAAACTTACCTGCACACTTGGTCCTCGTCACCAGGGGCGGTCCCGGGGGTCCGGTCCCTCCCTCTCCCGGCCGGGACAGCAGCACTTTAATCTCATACTCCACGTCCGGGTCCAGGTGCCACAGTTTGTACGTGGGGGCGTCCACCACGTGAGTCTCCGCCCAGTTCCCCGTCGTGGTGCGGTACTCCACCTCCTTTAGGATGATGGGCCCGTCCCCGATGATACTGTTGGCGTTGGGCTTGATCCACAGGTAGGTGGCGCCGACAGCCAGGAGCTCGGGAGGGGCGATAGGAGTGGGAGGAGCTGCAAGAGAAGAAGAACAAACTTACAACCATGCATAATTTGTGTGAATTATAACTTTAAAAAATCCACTTTTTTCATTACTAAACTGTGCATATGGTGTTTTAATAGCATTATCTATTGTAATTTTCAATTCAATTCAATTCAATTTATTTTTGTATAGCCCAAAATCACGACAACAGTTATCTCGGCGGGTTTCACAAAATTGTTAAATTAGCAAACAAAAATGTCAGAGAATGAGCAGAACAAGAAAAAAATAAAAATAAAATAATAATTAATATAATAAATAATATAATAAATAATAATAATAATAATTTGTAATTAAGAATGTCCAACAACAAGCAGGCAAATGGATAATTGTCCCAGCATCTCCTGTCCTTAGACCCTCCTTCTTCGGCAAGGAAAAACTCGGAAAAAAAAAACAGTGGGAAAAAAACGAGAAACCTCGAGGAGAACCACAGTGAAGGAGAGATCCACTCCCATGGACGGACAGGCATAGATGGTCAGGATGTATCCACTGCCAATAAGGTTGTAAATCTGTGGGCCAAAGCTACTGGCAGAAGGAAACTACTAATTTAACAGGACGAGGACAGATTGATCCAGGACATGAAGGAGGGAGGGGCCCAGGTCCTTGACACTAGGGGGCACCACGGTCCAAACTGGAACAGCAGCATCTGAAACAGTTACACTCCCCAAGAAGGGGAGTGTAATTTGGGGGAACTATAGTGTTAAAAATGCCTAAATCTAGTTTCAACAATTTCAAGTTGTTGGTGACATTACACAAGACTGCTCTGATTACAACCCATGGATTCTGATTACAAACTCTGAAGTGTAGATACCTGTCAGACCAATCACACTGTTATATACCCCCTTTTCTTCACTCCTCCAAGTTTTGATTTGTAATGTGGTTACGTGAGGAGTTTAGGGGTTTAGTCCCACTTCAATCATATTCACTCAGAGCGTAGTGACTGTAAATTGCGTAGCAGATGTGGTGATGGATTAGAATGCAGGCCCATGTAATAGTGACAGCTGTAAATACAAATGCGTGACTCGTGGCTGGCGCATTAGCCTGGAGTGCTCCCAAAGCTAAAGAGCTGCTCCTCCACCTGGGCCTCCATCCATCACAGCCTTGGGGGCCACGCGCAGACGCCCAGACAAAAAGCACAATGCGTTTATTATCTCTTTTCCACGAGTGAATACGTTTTAGCAAACAGCTGTGCCCTCTAAAACGCAATTTACAAGTATGCTAGCGTCACATTTTTAAAACCAGCAAGGTGGCCAGTATGTGGATGGTGGGCGAGTCTAACATTGATGAGTTTTTGTTGCTTTTTCAAACAGTCTCCTCGAAATCTGGATACATGTTTAAAGAGCATGTTTTTTATTTTATTTGTCTCTCTAGCTTTCCCTCTTTTTCCATGTAATGAAGTCAAATTTGTCTTACATATCACAATATCCCTGTTACGATTCAATATATCACGATATATCCCAATACTAAAGCACAAGACGTATCGCGATTTATCGATAATTATGTATAATATTATAGCCGAGTGCACCTTTGTGAGACCAAAACTGGATGAAATACACTTAGTTAATTTTTAAATCCTCAGAACAGTAAACAAAACTTTTTTTTTCGTGAAGAACGTGACTTTAAAAATCGATTCAGATGCATTTCGAGAATCATGCAATTGATTTTTTTAAGCAAAAGCATCGCCGAAGGTCAAAATAGACTGGTCAACATCTGTATTATTACGTTGGTTTTTTTTTGTTTTTTTTTAATTTACCGCTCACGCCCATTATCCACGGTATGAAGCACGAAGACGAATACAAAATAAGGCAAAAAAATATCTTATTTTAACAAAAGACATTTTTACACCACGTTTACACATTATTCCTGCACCTTCATTTCGTAACGACAATTTAAAGGTTGTTAGCATTAGCAAAGCGTCGCTCTGGCATCTGAAAGTTAAAAAAATGTGCTCGTAAACTAACATCGGCAACAAGCAAACAGTTAAAATATGACCAGACTGTAAATTGAGATGTTGTAGTTAAAAAACAAGTAACAAATCCCGAGGAGTTCCCCAGCAGAGAGTTAATTGTGCTTGAACTCGTCGCCAGACTTTTCCAGCTCGTAACTCATCCCCTCACATGTCGCTGTGTGTCTGGGAGCTGCACTCGTTCACTCTCTGTGTCTCCGTCTGTTTCCTTTCTCTCTCTCTTCCTCTTCTTCTTCGGTGAGTGTTCTCTCTTCTCCTCTTCCTCTTCTTCGTCGGTGAGTTCTCTCTCTTCTCCTCCTCCTCCTCTCCTCTGTCGGCTTCCTCTGTTCATCACTTAGATCCTGGAGCTCCACAGACTTCACACAGGACTCCCACAGACGCACAAGCTGCCCTGCCCTGGAGGACGGCGCTCACACTTGTGCACACGTTTTAACTCTTTCTCTCTTTGTCTTTCTGTCGGTCTAGCTGTTTCTCTCCGTCTCAATCCTTCTCTCTGTCTTTGTCTCTCTCTGTTCATCTTATTCTCTCTCCGTCTCTCTCCCTTTGTTCATCTCTGTCTCCCTCTCTCTTCTCTGTTCATCATTTTCCCTCTCTTTCTCTCTCTCTCTCTGTTCATCCTGTCCATCTTTCTCTCTCTCTGTTCACCTGTTTCTCTATTTCTCTCTCTGTTCATTTCTTTCTCTCTCTGTCTTGTTCTCTCCCTCTGTTCATCTCTGTCTGTCTCTCTCTCTATTCTCTATTCACCTGTTCATCTCTCTCTCTCTCTCTCTGTTCATCTCTTACTCTCCTTTTCTCTCTCTCTATTCATCTCTCCCTCTGTTCATCTCTGTCTGTCTCTCTCTCTTCTCTATTCATCTGTTCATCTCTTTCTCCCTCTCTCTTTGTTCATCACGTTCAGCTCTTACTCTTTCTGTTCATCTCTCTCAATCTGTTCATCTCTTTCCCCCTCTCTCTCTCTCATTCTCTGTTTCTCTCTCTCTCTCTGTTCATCTCTTTCTCTCCCTCTGTTCATTTCTGTCTGTATCTCTCTCTCTTCTCTTTTCATCTCTTTCTCCCTCTTTCAGTTCATCCTGTTCATCTTTCTCTCTCTCTTCATCTCTTCTCTCTCTTTGTTCATCTCTTACTCTTTCTCTCTCTCTCTCTCTCTCTCTCTCTGTTCATCTCTCTCCCTCTGTTCATCTCTGTCTGTCTCTCTATTCTCTATTCATCTGTTCTTCTCTTTCTCTCTCTCTGTTCATCTTTCTCTCTCTCTCTCCCTCTGTTCATCTCTGTCTGTCTCTCTATTCTCTATTCATCTGTTCTTCTCTTTCTCTCTCTCTGTTCATCTTTCTCTCTCTCTCTCCCTCTGTTCATCTCTGTCTGTCTCTCTATTCTCTATTCATCTGTTCTTCTCTTTCTCTCTCTCTGTTCATCTTTCTCTCTCTCTCTCCCTCTGTTCATCTCTGTCTGTCTCTCTATTCTCTATTCATCTGTTCTTCTCTTTCTCTCTCTCTGTTCATCTTTCTCTCTCTCTCTCCCTCTGTTCATCTCTGTCTGTCTCTCTATTCTCTACACATCTGTTCTTCTCTTTCTCTCTCTCTGTTCATCTTTCTCTCTCTCTCTCTCTGTTCATCTTTCTCTCTTTCTCTGTTCATCTCTCTCTCTCTGTTCATCTCTGTCTGTCTCTCTCTCTTCTCTATTCCTCTGTCCATCTCTTTTTCCCTCTCTCTCTCTCTTCTCTGTTCATCTATTTCTCTCTCTTTCAGTTCATCCTATTCATCTTTTTCTCTCTCTCTTCATCTCTTACTCTCACTCTCTTTCTCTCTCGCTGTTCATCTCTCTCTCTCTCTGTTCATTTCATTCTATCTCTAAGGCCCCTTTCTCTCTCTTTTCTATGTTCATCTGTTGATCCCTTTCTCCCTCTCTCTCTGTCTGTCTGTCACTCTCTGTCCATCCTGTTCATCTATTTCTCTCTCTGTTCATTTCTGTCTCTCTCTGTCTCTCTTTATCTCTCCCTCTGTTCATCTATCTGTCTCTCTCTCTCTTCTCTGTTCATCTCTTCCCCCCTGTCTCTTTTTTCTATGTTCATCTGTTCATCTCTTTTTCCCTCTCTCTCTTCTCTGTTCATCTATTTCTCTCTCTGTTCATTTCTTTCTCTGTCTCTCTCTCTGTTCTCTATTCATCTGTTCATCTCTTTCTCTCCCTCTGTTCATCTCTGTCTGTCTCTCTCTCTTCTTTATTCATCTGTTCATCTCTTTCTTTTTTTCTTTTTTGTGTAGGATTCTTCTGCCAACTATTATAAGGAGGATTTGAATAGGACCCGTGAGAAACCATCAGATGACTCAAAGATGCATGGCTGACATCTCCAACCTCTTCAGGCACGTTTTTTTGATAAGAGAACGATGTTTTAACCTGGTAGAAAGCTCCAAAAAGTTGAGTTTGCATCATGATGTTACTTTCATTCCTTGCTTCGGTATCGCTTAGTATCAAGTATCGGGAGAAATTTGATTGACATCCGTATCCAAATGACAACTCTAATTTGAGAACATTTCCTTCAGAGCTCGACAAAACACTCAGCGTCATTTGGTGTCAACCCAGGAAGTGCTCCTCTGTGGGTTTTTTAAGTCCATACACTTTCTCCAGATCCCAGCTTGTGAGATTTTGAGCTTTGACAAATCCCGGGCCTGTCTTGGTATAATGTAGCTCATATTTACTTCATGTTGAGTTTGCACTACTGAGCAACTGTGTGTGTGTGTGTGTGTGTGTGTGTGTGTGTGTGTGTGTGTGTGCGCGGTGTTGTGCGTACGTGGAGCAGTGTCCCTGAGGTCTGTTACTGCGGGTAATGAATTCACTATTCACACAGCGCCAAGCCACAACCATCTTTAATCAAAACCAAGCTTCACTCCAGACCAACGGCAGAGGAGAGAAAAAAACACACACACAAAATAACAACATTTAGACCCGCGGGGCAGCAAGGAATCATGGGTAATAAGATGTGAATACTCCCTCCTCACAGTAACTCAGTGTGGCGTGCACCTGCTGCCGTATTACTCAAAGTGAAGGCAGGAAAACAGAGTACAAAGCACAAACGCACAACAGTCGATCTGCGCAGGGCAACAGAAAAATCTCTCGGCTTTTTCAAACTCCTCTCGAAATCTGGAGATGTTTTTTTTTTTTTTTCATGCTTGAATTAAATTTGTCTTGCCCCAAAGGATTAGGTTTAGGTAAAAGCATCTCCTAGGGTCAAAAAGAGGCCGCTACGTGCCGTCTGCATTCAATTGTGAAGCGTTTTTATCACCCGCGAGTCAGAAAGTAAAGTAGCGGCACTCTGTTAGCATGCTAATTGTTGTTAGAGTAGCATATCCTCGGTTGCAAATGTCTGCTTTGTCCTCTGAACATTGTGAAACCATAGACTGTATAAAGAAGTGGACTAAGGGAGTGTGGAAGCGTCTAGTCAAATGAAGCTCATCGAAGCTGCAATTATAGAGGCAAATTTGAAGCTGAGGAATTGATTTATGGAGAAAATAACAAAATAAAAGCAGCAGGAACATGAAGAACAGGTTAATAGAATCATTTCAAGGTCTTCCTATTTGGAGCGTGGCAGCTAGC
>JACN01041106.1:0-19634 GCA_000787155.1 Scartelaos histophorus | reverse complement strand
AAAAAAATAAAATAGAATAAAATAAAAACATAGAATTAAATTAAATTAAATATTACATTTACAGTCATAATCTATTGTATACTGTCTTTTACTATTGCTGTGGCCCAGTGGTAAATCACACACCCAATATTCCAAAGGTAAGATGCTCAATTCCCACTTTAATCAGACCTACTGCCATTGTATCTCTGAGCAAAACACTTAACCCACCTTGCCTGTGTTTGAATGAACAGTGACGACAAGAATATTCAGTTGATAATCCATATTATTCAGTTCGTTATAGAACCGTAAGAATTAAAAAATACAAATAATCATGATACGTTTAGAAACAAGTTGTAACTCTGAGTAAATGAGCTTCAGACAGAGCTGAGCCTACAGTTAGCATGAGCTCCAAATATCAGGCCTTTAAGAAGTATTCGCAAATCTGTCCCGTTTTTCTGTCAGTCAGTTTGAATTCCCTTTTGAATCCCATCTGAAACTCAACTAAATTATCAGGCTTTTATGATTCGCTCATTTCCGGGAGCCGGCGGAGATGCCAGTCACTCGCGCCGGGGTCGTTCCTCTTATTTTTCTGCACCTCTTTTCTCGACGGGGGCCTGCAGAGCGACTAATCCACAGCCCCGGGCCCGAGCGCCGTCATTAAAAGTGGGTCAGATTGGTCCACAGAGGAGAGATACGCAGGCGACGTGAGGTCAAACTCCACTGTCACTTTGAGCTACTCCTAACCTGCTTCATTAGACCAGCCCATGGGCAAAGGCAAAGCGTCAGATAGTTGGTCCTATAGCATATTCAAGTCGTTTCAAAGGGTTTAGAGGAAGGAGAAATACACCGCTTCATGTCAAAAAGACGACTGAGGCGCTGAAGCAAAGTCCGGAGAGTAAAGACGAGAAGAGACGAGAAGACAAAACGAAATCAGGCCGTTACGCTGAGGTTGCTGATATCAAAAACACCACAAACACATATAAAAAAGTAAAGGAAAAGCAATTAAAGCTTATTTATGTAGCACGATTTGTTATTCAAAGTGCTTTAGAGAATAAAAAAGTAAAAAACAACTTGTATTTCGGATACATAGATTTGAATGATACGACTGGTTTCAGCGTTGGATACGGTGTTTGTTCGCCAATCAGAAGGTCGCTAGTTCGAAGCCCACTCAAACTAGCGCGTTCTGTTGTTGTGTCGTCGTGCGAGACACTTCATCCCGTGGTCCAAAGCAAGAAAAATGATCTGACGAAGGCTTTTTTGCCGAAGCTATGCGTTTTTGTTCACTTTTGATTGCTCTTCCTTTTGCATTTGCACCTCTGCGGGAACTTTGGTGTTTTCTGTCCCTTTTGATCAAGACACTTCATCCACCGTGGAATAATATTGTTAGCCTCCCATAGCATAATAAAGGTTTTGAGAAAAGAGAAAAATAAACTGCTTAACTCAAAGTTCTGAAGATTTAGCTAGTTTTGGTTTGTTTCACCACAGGTTAGAGTTTGTCCACCAACCAGGTTTCTGACCATAGGACCGAAGCTGCAGATTGACAAGCAGGTATTATCTAACAGGAATTTGAAGTGATGAGTGAGAGGGGCAGAGTTAACACTAGTGGAAGTTGAATTAACACTAGTGAAAGGTAGATTAACACTAGCGGAAGTTGGAATAAAACTTCTAAAAATTGAATTAACACTAGTGGAACTTGGAATAACACTAGTGAAATTTGTATTAACACTAGTGGAAGTTAAATTAACACTAGTGGAAGTTGGATTAACACTAGTGAAAGTTGGATTAACACTAGTGAAAGTTGGATTAACACTAGTGGAAGTTGAATAAGCACTAGTGGAATTTGGATTAAAACTATTGGATGTCGAATTAACACTAGTGGAAGTTGGATTAACACGAGTGGATGTTGAATTAACACTAGTGGAAGTTGGAGTAACACTAGTGGAAGTTGAATTAACACTAGTGAAAGTTGAATTAACACTACTGGAAACTGAATTAACACTAGTGGAAACAAAATTAACACTAGTGAAAGTTGGATTAACACTAGTGGAAGTTGAATTAACACTACTGGAAACTGAATAAACACTAGTGGAAACTAAATTAACACTAGTGGAAGTTGAATTAATGCTCCTTTTTTTTCTTTCTAATTAGCAAATTTTAACTATCGCAAACTAATAAGAAAAAACATGTGTCACTATTTGATACTTTGGCCTGAGAACTGATTGGTTTTCCACGGAGTTCCAGCGAGTTTCACTTTCGCTTCAAAGCAGATTTCGGCTTCAGACCAGATAACCTCCTGCTTGTGACTGCAGAGATGCACTGAAGAGTGTGTGACAGCTGAGCACTACTTAGACACATTTAAACCGACTTTCTGGTTTCATGGTGTGAACATCAATTACCGGAGCCCCAAACATCTGTGGATGTTTTGACAGTTTCTTCTGCAAGCAGCAAATAATAGAAACTGAAATACTGGCGCAGCATAATCCCGGTATCCAAAAACAAGAAACATCAGACTTATTTCAAAGACTTCATTCTAATTCACAGCGAAAGTAGAGCGTAAGACTTGTTTGAAATTGGAGTTTACATACAACAACAGATAATTTAGTTTGAGATAAAGAAGAAGGAAACAAAACAAAAGCTCTGCGGAAATATCTTGACAGCTCATACTTATATTGAGACTTAACAACTCAAGTAAAAAATCTGGCAGAACCACACATTTTGATTAGGGAAAACTACTCTACAGTTATTTTAAAACGTCCTATATTGTATAAAAGTGTTATAATGTTGTTACCTCATCACAAACATAGCTGTACTTGTGTTTAGTTTCATTTAGACATTTTTGAGTATCCTTTATTATTAGTTTGTCTACATTTCCAAAGCTTAAAATGCTCTGTTCCACTTTGTGATGTCATGAAGTGGTAGTTTTCAAGCTACTTTTTCACTTTTAATTCAGCAGAAATGGGCAATTCCAGCTGTAAAATTATCAAAATATCTAGCATAAGGAGTTTAAAAGGTTGATTTTCTTTTAGGTTTGTGTGTTAAACATGTGTGGAATTAATCAAAACGCAACTCCAGGTCTGTTTTTGATGAGGAAACAACATTATAACACAGTGTAGATCAGCAAATAGAGCAATATGTGGCATTTAATATACAGTATATTCACTTTTCGCAAAGTATATCCTGTCTTTGCGGTGAAATGGCAGAGGGTTCTATCCGCTCCGTCGTCTACCTCAAATTACACTGAACGGTGCATTCTGAATGTAACCTTTGAAATCGCTCACAAATCTCCAGAGTTTATTTTAGAGAGATAAATGCCAAATTCACCCCAATAACTGCAGCTGCTATTTGCCTTATAGAGCAGGGTTTATAAGTCAACTTTTGCAGTGTTTTATATGAGAAAAGAGCTACACTTTGCATTATGTAAAGTCTCTATTATCTATTTAATTACACTGCGTTGGAGAGTTTACTTGGGTTGATTGGCTGATAAATTAAAAATGCTACACCTGATTTTTACTGTCTGCAAAACATGAAAATCAGAATATTTTTTTTAAGTTCGCTATGGTCCAAATTTACTCCTCACTTAACTTATCCATGCACCAAAATAAGTTTATAGGCAATTTTATAGGAGTTAGCATGCAACCACTAGCATGCTAATACACACTTCCTGATTATCGGACAAGAAAACGATGTATGTATGCATGTATTGTCTTGGTATTAGTACTGGGGTTAGATACATTTCGTCATATTCGGAACAGAAATGGTGCAAAATGCGGAAGCCAAACAAGTGAGCAGAAAAAACAACTACAATGCTAATGCGCAGTTCCTGATTATAGGATGAGAAAACATTCGGTAATGCACAGCAGACTTATTTTGGGCTTCTTATATAATAAATCTGTACTGGGATTAGACACATTTTGCTCCAATACATCGGGAAAAAATGTAAATTAAGTAAAAAATCTGGTAAACTTTTTATACTTCTACTTCTATAAGTTCCTTTTATTCAGTTGAAAGGTGGTGCGATGCAAACTTGTCAATAATGTGGAAGCTAAACAAGCTATTTAAATCTAAAAAATTATAGATGGCAACGTCTAAAAGGATGCACAACATAAAGTCCTTTATAAATATTGCAAAAATGTTGATGATTTTGATGTTACCTTGGAAATAAACTGCTAAATTATAGTATAGTTAAGATTTTTTTTTAAATAATTCTATATATTCCCCTTATATGCAGAAATTGTGCAATGCAAACAAAGTCAAACAATAATTTAAATGTATAAAGAATAAAAATAAATTAAATCAAGTAAATCAAAATGCACATTCATTCTATTTTAAATGTAGAGATAATAAAAATATAACTAAATAAGGATACACAACCTAAAAACGCATTATAAAGATTGCAAAAAAGTGAAACATTTCAGTATTACCTTGGAGATAAAAAGTTAAATTCTACTCCAAATGTCCAAAAAATCTCGATAATAATTTCTAAAAGGATGCACAACCTAAAGTCTATTCTAAAAATTGCAAAAATTGTCATGATTTTGATGTCACCTTGGAGATAAACTGGTAAATTACAGTCATTAAGGTAGAATTCTATAGACACAGTTCGACATATTCAGAACAGAAACGTGCAAATAATAAAGAAATACAAGGAAATAACAACGCACAGCTTAAAGTCCATTATAAAAATTGCAAAAACGGTTATGATTTTGATGTCACCTTGGAGATAAACTGTTAAATTATCCTCATTAAAGCTTGTATTTCTCCTAATAAGCTGATTTTGTCATTAGGAAGCTGGTTGGGTTCCAGTGATCTGAAAGCAGAGGGACTTATGAGCTGTTGGCGACATGTTTTTGGAGTCTGTGAGAATCCAAACAGACAGCACAGATTGGGCTCCTCCGATTTAGGCCAAGTTATAAAACCGGGCTGTCATTAGCAATAACTACGGCCAACTTCTGCTCAACAAAGCCTGCGTGACCCACAAACATGCTACAGTAGAAACGGGATTAAAACATATAGGGTAAATAAAGCAAGTTTCCGTCATTCATTCTGTTTTTAGATTTCAACCAAAAATATGAAGTAAAAATATGAATTAAAAACAGAAAAAATCAGAGAGTTTGTTTGAAACAGTTTGCAGTGATCCAGTTATTCCTCACTTATCTTATTTTTATTTTATTTTTTTGCAACTTTCAAGACTGTTGTACAGCATTTGCGAGATTAAACATTACATTATTAAAAATAATTTAATTGGGAATAAAAATTAATTCCACTTTAAAAACTCCATGTAAACAGTTAATTCCTAATGATTAATTGGAATTCAATTTTATTCCGATGTTAAAGCCGATTTATTTTATTCCGTGATCATGTAAACTTTTATTCCGCTTAAAAATAATTCTGGACGTTCGTGCTCGTTGGGTCGTTCTTCTGACGCGATGTCGCTCTGCAAAAAGGCGCAAACTTTGGTCTTGAACCCAAACAGTTTTTCCAATAAGTCAGTGTAAGAACTACAGAGAATGAAAAGAGCCGAGGCAAAAAACAGCAAAAGCGAAAAGAAAAAGCCAAACTCCGGCAGCAGCTGATTGTGAGTTTTCTTCTGTCGACGTAAATACGTTTGTGTCTCTGTCCAATCAGAACCTTCCCGAGGGAATAAATCCGATTTAACCTGTTTCCTATGTAAACTCGAAGGAGAATACATTAAATCCGACCTATTTAATTCGGAATAATTGATTCAGAATTAATAACGTACTGTAAACGTGGCAGGTGTTTACCAAAAACTGCATCGCAATCTTTAGGAGGGTTTTTTGGAACAGGAACGCACTTCAAAAACGAAGACGAAGAACTTTTCTACCTCATTAGAAAAGTTCACGTGTTAAGACATGTTTTGTATTGTATTGTATTTATTGACTATTTTGTTGCACTATTACTGGTTCAGGTGAATGTTGAAACGAAAAAGCGATGGGCTACAGTTAACGTCCAAATCGGCGACTTATGGAAACCTTTTGTTCTTCTTTTAATTACTGTTTTTCATTGCTTAAAGCTTGAGTAATACTAATTGTTCATAGAGTCAACAATAAAATATCCTCGTTAATGTCCGATAATGGTCAAATCCACCTTTACTTTGTGATTTACGAATAATGTTGACTTGGGTCGTGAAGGTTTGTGACTCCCCAGAAAAAAGGGTTTGGTTGCTGTTTGGTTTTGGCTGTAAAGTATTGCTGTGACGGATAAGCTGACAGCGACTAGCATGCTAACGACATCCCGATTATCGATAAAATGCTTTCAAATGAGATCCAGACGGTGCACGGCGGACTCCTTCTGACCTCAAGAGCGAACTGCGGAAACATTTGCGATGTTTTATTTTTATTTAAAACGCCAAGCATATCCATTCCCGTGTCTGTTTCCAAGATTCAGATTTAATAACTGAGAAAATGCCTCGACCAAAGCTTTTAATCCAGAAACCATGGAGTGAGATTGTCAGCCTTGTCGCAGTCGGGTATTTAGATAAAAACGAGTCCCTGTACCTGATTTTTTTTGTTTGAGAACACAGTAAAACACGACTCCGGGTATGTTTGGGCCGATATAGCAACGTTATAACACGGCTTAAAGCTCACAAGAGTCAATTTTGCGTAATATAGACCCTTCAAAAGTCAAGTTTGCATAATGTCTCCTATAAAAGCGCTATACGACATCAAAGGTGTAGCCATTATAAAAAGACTATGAAATCCAACGCATTTCCAACGATCTCATTCTTCCCCAGTGAAATGTCACGTCTCAGCAGGGCTCTACTTTCTCCATTGGCTTCAGACAGAATCAAAGCACTCACAGCCACTTTTCTGTAATGATGCCGCCTTTATTGGAAGTCCTTTGTTATTAACTGGAGTCTTAGCATTACTTAACCTGGGGTCCTTGGGTAGCCGCGCCTTGGCTCCAGTCCACGCTCTCCATTAAAAGTGCACAAAGACAGATGATGTGACCTTTAGGCTGCTTATTAGGCCTTTACTCAACCCCGAGCTGCAACACCGCAATATTTTAGATCGGCGGCTGGAGCTGCAGGGGCAGAGCGGGGAGAGGGAGGAGGCGACTGTTTGGACTTCATTTGGCCTTGGGAAATGCTCTGAACTCAACAGAAACAGCGCGGGTTTGTCATAAAAGGTGCACTGGAGCTTTTCTGTGCTAGAGCGGTCACATATCTGCTTGTTTTTATGGAGATAGATGGATTTATTGATTGATTTTTGGCTGCATCAACAATAAAACAAACAATATAAGATAATAGTCCATCTACTACTGTGACGCATCCCTTTATGGTGCTATGGAGTTTTTCTCTATGGAAACAGCCAAGTTTAACGCCATATTGTGGAACATTCTATCCATGCCACATTTAAGTTTGTTCGTATTGTGATTTTAATGTATTTCTTATTCTGTGAAGCAGTTTAAATTACTTTGAGTATGAATTGTACAAATACTAATTAAATAGGCATTTTACTTTTTGACATTGGGAAAAAAAAGTCCTCAAAATATTGAAACAGGAGCCGGAAATTCACAAATAGCGCATTAACTCAGAGCTCAAAAACACCTCGACAAGCGTGAATTCTCACTGTGAGCAGGCTTGCCTCTCCACAGACTCGATCTGTAACTCACCTTGCTGTTGTCGACGACTTGTCTCCATGGAGATATGCAAATTGAAGGCCATTCTATCCATCTGTATCCCCCATTTTTAAATAAAGAAGTCGCAATAACAATTCATAATTTCAAACTAAATCGTATAAGGTCCTAAAAATGTCGCAAATAATAGGAAATTGAAACATCTCTAGGGAAACAGTTACAAAAAAAACAAGACGAAACTCCAGAAATGCATGTATAACACAAGTGAAACACCTCCTGCACACGTCTGAAACACCTTATTAACCAAACTCATGAGGAGATCAAAGTCACCGACGCTTTTCTACTGAAGCTGATATTCACAGGAACATATACAATGAGAAAACGACATGACATTTACTTATTTAACACTGGCGTTATGATTACATTAGCAAACAGCGTGACAACAATGTGAAAAAAAATACAAGAATCTATCATTTAAGGCATGCAAAACGTAAGGATTCAAAAGTTCAGTTTCTCGACGCTTCAGGGAGCATTAAACGATCGCTCTACAGTCGATGGCGGTGAGGTACGGTCTTATCGTAACCACAGACGCGCAAAGCAAGAAGGTTGAAGCGTCTTGCCTCAGGACACGGCAACAGAACTTGGTCCGAGCGGGAATCAACCCTCAGATCTTCAAGTCGTGGGACCACCGTTTCGCCCGTTCTACAGTATAAAGTCGGAGCTGTTCTATTTCCTTTGTCGCCGAGTATATCCTGTCTTTGCAGTGAAATGGCAAAGGGTTCTATCTATTCTACGTCGTCTACTTCGAATTACACTGAACGGTGCATTCTGAATGTAACCTTTGAAGCCGCTCACAAATCTCCGGGGTTTATTTTAGAGAGATAAATGCCAAATTCACCCCAATAACTGCAGCTGCTATTTGCCTTATGGAGCAGGGTTTATATTTTAACGCTTTTGCAATGTTTTATTCGAGAAAAGAGCTACAGTTTCCATTATGTAAACTTGTTGGAGCCACGGCCGCCTATAGTCGAGGTGCGTGAAGTGTCTTGCTGCGGGACACGACGGAAAAAATTGGATCAAATTGGGAACGACCGCTTTACTGATCCATGTTATAATGTTGTTTCCTCATCACAAACGAACCTGGAGTTGTGTTTTGTTTCATTTCACACATGTCTAACACACAAACTCTGCATTTTTAGGCTGAGTTCTTTTCTCAAATTGAAAAGACTCCACATTCCACCTTGTGAGGTCGTGTGGTGATACGGGAAGTGCTTCGGCGTTTACCTTCACGGCAATCATTTGGATCGCTTCAGCCGTGGAAATCCTGCGCAAAATACTCTGCAAACGCGAGCGATTAACTTGAAAACTATTTCTTCATGACATCACAATGTGGAAAAGCGCATTTGTGGAGAAGCTTGGCCAAAATGTAAGAATAAACACTTAAATTGATCAGAAAACGACTTAAAAGTAGTCAAAAGTAGCAAAAGCAGCATTGTTCTTGACAAGTTAACGTAAAATAAACAACCTCTAGACTAGAATGAATCAGTCTCTGCTCTAGAAAGTAGAGAATAAATCTGAAAACAAGACGAAAAACCTGATGTAAGTTTTAAAATCTTTGAAATTTGCAGTGTGAACCCACAAATCCAAGTATATTTTTGAGGTAACAGCATTAGGACATTCGATTTTGGGTAATATCGGACCTTTAAATGGAACTGCATTGAACAATACACATTTCGGTTCAACAGTATTGCATGTGAAGTGTCAGATGCCCTCCCTATATCTCAAGTACCAAAGTTGAAGCTCTTTTCTCCCTTAAATCAAACCCTTTACCACTGTTGCTCTGTGCAGGCAGGGCTATCCTTTTGTCACCAGTCTTTTCCTGAGTGCTTTGTCAGACGCTTTGACATCCGGGTCGTCACCTCCGAACCGAATCTGAACCTGTCTTCCCCTTTCCACCCGCCGCTCCTCCCCGGCGGACAGCGAGCGTCACAGAAAATGTCCCCAAATCCCCGAGGAACGCCGGGGCTAATTCCGAAAATAATTGAGAGAGCAGTGACTTCCGTGAACTCCTCCTCGCACCGTGGTTAGCCTTTTCCTCAACCTCGACGCTCTATTAGATCTGATACCGCGGTGCTATCCGGCTCTTTGTCTGGGCGGAGACTTCTGAGGCTGCAACAATCTCCCCGGTGAACAAAAAGGATTAGAAGAGATTACTAAAGCGCCCATATATATCTGAGAAAAGCACCGTCTTCTCCGGGTTATCCCAGCCATGTCTTTGCTAGTTTTAAGGAAGATTTGACCAAGTCCAGATAGTACCCATAAAAGAATATATTTGTATTTTAAAAGAGAAAGACGAGCTGGTTTTGCATTTCAGTCGAGGGATAATGTAGTAAGGCTTCGTTGGATGTACTTTCGACTATACTATGTGCTATTTGGTATCTAAAAGTCAAAAAAAGGAATTGCAAAGTGGATTTACTGTTCCAAAATAACACAATGATATATTAAACTTGTATTGTGCATTGTTAACCCTAATGAGGCCACAATATATGAGCATAGCAAATAAATTTCATTCTATTTAGCATTTAAACTCAATAATACATGTTTTTATGGTCCTGTACTCAATTTTTTCCCCATATATTTAAGCAAAATTTGTCTTATATTAGTCAAAATAAATCCACTTTTTTGTTTTCTACATCTACGTATAATGTTTTTTTTATTGTTCGATAATCAGGAAGTGTATAGTTAGCATGCTAGTTGTTGTTAGAGTTACCGTAATGGCAAAACTCCGCTCCCCATCGCTCTGTAAGGTAAGTTAGGAAGAACTTTGGACGACTGCAAACTATTTAAGTTGATTCAATCTGTTTTTCACATTTTAAAGACAGTAAAATTTAAGTACAGAGCCTTTGATTATCTCGAAATACCAGAATTGGCATTTCACTGTTTGTTTTTATTCATTTATTCATTGGAAATTATTGTCAAAATAGTCTTTACTTTACATTAAACTGAGAATTATTTCTTTCAAGATCAGCTGAGTACAATGATTGCAACAGACAAACGACTTACAAATTTCCGATATATTTCTGTATATTCATCCATCTAAAACACAAAATCACTCCAGCTCACTTTGCCGTCATTAATAAAACTGTCGATTAATCAACATTAAGTTAAAAAATTCGTAATTCAGTGTAAAAATCACAGACGATAACGGTAACAATTCAGTGTAAAAATCACAGACGATAACTTGAGCGAACCGTCTTGCCCCACAACGTAACGTATAAGCAGGTCAAAATACGTCTGTTTCCTGCTGTTTATTACCCAATATTGAAGTGTGTGGTTAGCATGATAGTTGCTGTTAGCTTTAGCGTCAAGGTAAATGCCGCCGTGAATGATTAGGACACGTAAAGTAAGTGAGGAATAACTTTAGACGACTGCAAACTTTTTAAAACGAACCAGTTCCATGTTATAAAAGACAGTAAAAAATCACGTACAGCACAATAAATCTAAAATAAGACGAAATAGAACCCGCGCTATGTTTCGTTAGCTAATTGGAACCAAACGGCAGCGGCTAATGCGGCTGTCGCGCGAATAAAACATCACATCCGGCCCTAGTTTTGTTCTAACTCCCATAACGGCGGAGAAACGAACCTATTTCTGCACCAGTGGAGATGTTTCTGCCACTATAACTTCACTTCTCCGTGACTAAATGACACATGCACTTCACTGATAGGGAAGAACAGAAGTCAGAAGTTACAACTCGGCCATAAAAAAGAATAGAAATATATATATATACGCCGCGCCCCGGTCTGATCCGACACTCGAAAAGCGCTGCCTTGCACTGGGGGGATTTGCAAACCCACCAAATTAATTGCATCCGTCCTTCTTTCTTTAATACATTCGGTGTGTCACATTAACGCGCCACATCTCAGACACACTTATAATTTAGAGTATTATTAAAGCAGAGTTTGACAGGGCCAGATGTTTAATAAAATGTCAGCTGAAAATCCGGAGAAGCGTTTAAGAGTCTGTTCCTGTTAAAGAGAAGAAGCGGCGGTGATAATGGCTCCAATTAATGTAATGTAATGTTGTTGCTTTGTCTGGTGTGCTTCACAGTATGACATTAAACTGTCTCCGTGGCGATAGATGAGTTTAATTCGCTACTGTGGAATATTCAAGGCAATGCAAATGTTCGGTAAATTGCGCGTGGATGCGGTGACCGACGAGTTTTACTTAATGGTTTAACTGTATTTAATCGGCATTATTTATTTATATGCACAAGAGTGAAGAACACACGGTCGATTCTTTTATTTTCGTGTGAAGAATTGACAATAATAAACTTTGAACTTACTAACCCGCCCATATATATCTCAGAAGAGCACCGTCTTCTCCGGGTTATCCCACCCATGGTTTACGGAAGATTTGACCAAGTCCAGATAGTATCCATAAAAGAATATATTTGTATTTTAAAAGAGAAAGACAAGCTGGTTTTGCATTTCAGTCGAGGGATAATGTAGTAAGGCTTCGTTGGACGTACTTTCGACTATACTATGTGCTATTTGGTATCTAAAAGCTAAAAAAAGGAATTGCAAAGTGGATTTACTGTTCCAAAATAACATAACTATATATTAAACTATATTAAACCCTAATGAGGCCACAATATATGACCATGGCAAATAAATTTCATTCTATTTAGCATTTAAACTCAATAATACATGTTTTTAAGGTCCTGCACCCAATTTTTCCCCCTATATTTAAGCAAAATTTGTCTAGCGTTAGTGTCACTTTCAGGCCCGTCGACACAAATTGGGGGAACAGGGGCAAGAAGTTTCACATGGGCCCCGTTCTGATATAAAATAATAGGAAGAAGGTCCTGTTCGGTTTGTAAGTCGCTACGTCATAATTCTGTTTCTGGGTCCAAGCCGCAGCCACAATGAATTTGGCCCGACTCATGTTGTGCTCCCCGCTGTTTGAACGGATCAGAAACCAGTACAAAAGGCGAGGACAAACTCATCCTTTCATTTTCCAGTTAGCACCGTCTCTCGTCAAGATTTATTCCAAAGGCTGCTCGTGCTATTCCTCCAAATCATCACGTTACATGTTCTCGCTTCGCTATTTATGTCCACAGTAGAGCTTGGAAACCCAACTGAGGTCCAACGGGACGGGTTCACACAAATATTTAGACCTTCTGTTCAGGCTCAGGTCGAACTCGGACACATCAGGGCGTCTCCTGTTTCCTGTTTACACTAAAACCACTCACTCTGTTCAAAAGATCAGAGCTCTGCACGTCTACTTTAGATATAAGTCAAAACTGTTGTATTATTATTTCTGAAATGTGGTGCAATATTTCAAATACATGAGTTCTAAAGCATAAAAGATTAGCAATAAAGTCCACAGAAAGTAAGGTCACTTTCTCTAATCTGCAGCTTCACCTCGATCTGTGGATAAACACACAGGAAATACTTCACCTTTTTACTTTTAAATAAGAGCAATCCAAGATTTCTGATCTCCGCCAAGGGATGATGTGGATCCAGAATCCAGATCTGGATCCGGATCATCACTAAAATTTTACAGAGTCGTCCATGCACCAAGATCTACCTCTGGTGACAATTTCATGAAGATCCGGCCAGTAGTTTCCGAGAAATCTCACTAAGATTGTATATCCAGATCCAGATTCCAGGTCCAGATCATCATCAAAATTTAATGGAGTGGTCCTTGGGCCAAGATCTACGTCTGGTAAAAAAAAAAATCATGAAGATCCGTCCAGTAGTTTCCGAGAAATCCTGTCCACAGACAAATAAATAAACAGACTCAATCGCATAATAATAAATAAAGTGGATTAATGGAGATGTTTTGTGGACTGGAGTCATTATTTGCAGAGGACAGTTTCTATGGATAATACGGATGAAATGCTGCAGTTTAACTTTATAAGACGTGAGGAGTAAAATCTTCATTATTTTCAGTATATCTCAAGTTTGTGTTTTGCGTCTCTGCGTCCTTTAGCCTCCGACGTGTGTCATTAGTATGAAAATAGTGTGATTTTAACGGTGTTGGGTTCGGACACAAATACCTTAACGCCTTTTGGGCTCGGGTCGAATGTTTCGTTGGACCTGGAAGTCGTGTGTAACGTCAGACTTACGAGCCGGATTCTGAGCCTTTAAATCCCCTTTCGTCCCCCTCTGTCTACGGCCCTGGTCGCTGTTATGGAGCAGCGTAAAGGTCATCGCCACAGCAGCAGAACTATAAACCTCCCCAGCTTCTCCATCTTTTCCTCGACTCATCGGCCTATTTCTGCTCAATCTCCTTTATAATTCCCTGTACTTATTCTCGACATAACAAACACACTTTAAACACTCACAAACGCAGCAGCTCGCGGTGAAATGACGTCTACTTTCCGCACGTTTGAGGTTGTTATTAAAGTCCGACAGTGCAACAAAGCGCTCAGATGCGGAAAAGCGCGAGGCGTCAATCATCCCCACTGCTCCCTATTGTTTTATTATAGACTCAGCCCCGTGCTTAGACAGTCCATTTTACACCCGCTGAACTGGCCACTCGCGTTTGAAAGCCGTTATTAAGTCATTAGACAAAGGAATTAGCCCCGTCTCGCAATCAATGCCTTACAGTTGTGTTGCCAAGAAGGGAAGTAAGTACCTGTGGAATCTAAAGTTGTGCTGCGTAACTTTCTCGTAGAGCGTCCGTCAAAAGTTTAACAACTTTTCTAGCATCATGGAAGCCAAACCTGACCGATTACAAGTCAGATCTGTGGAAATGCCAGTTTTTGTGGGTGTTTTGAGCTCTAAAACCATCTGTAATTGAGTAAATACAAGGAAGAGCGACTGTATTTAATGTCATACTGTGGGATATTCCAGGCAGAACAATGACATCTCCATAGAAACAAGCAGGTGAAGTTGCACGATGCAGGTTTAAAGACCCTATAACCTTTTTTTTTTTTTTTTTTTTTTTTGACCAAAAGTTGTCAAATAAAAAAATTCAGCTGATTTTGAAATTTAGGAATAAATTTAACACTCAATATTCAGATATAACATTGATTTAAAAAAAAAAATCTTTCTTCATATTTTTATTTCGACAATATAGACAATATCGACAATAGGGATGTTCCACGATATGGCATTAAATAAATATATCTTGACCCGTAACTTGGCCCGGCGATGTCTGCCTGTCGCCACGGTGATAGCTGAACGAAATGCCGTACTGTAGAACATTCCCGGAAAAATAAAACCTGGCAAGATCGAAAGGTTTAACGTAACAACGTAAAACAATCCAGACAAAGCGACGACGTTTCCGCGGAGAAAAGCTTTCGACGGAGGCTCCCGCAGAAAAGTTACGCAGCGCAGCTTTAAGAATAAAAGAAAGCTACAGTTTTGGCTTCCTTACCTGCGTTTCTTCGTCATTTCTTTGTCATTTCGAGAGGCGGGCATCAGTTAAAAGTTGAAGTGTGTGATTGAATCTTGTTTGGGGAAAGAGGACAAGTAATGGTTTTAATGCCAGTTTTGTGGGCGATCACTCAACCCGATTCAATTTTGGAGCTGCATAAGACATTAGCAGGAGCGTATCATTTGTTTTGTACAAGGGAAGTCGGGGCTTTTGAGGTAACATGGTAAAAAAGATTGGGTTTAACTTTTGATTTAAATATATTTCGTATTCTGTGATTGTTAGAGGTGAAAATGTAGTTTATTTTGACATGTTTTATTGGATTTTTGTAATGAATGGGCGTGACTCTGTGCTGATCTTATTACTCTGCCTGGAATGATTTCTTAAGAATGTTACGAGTTAAAATGAAATATTTTGATTAACTTTTTAGCGTTTAAAAGATACAGAGTGTAACTTGTCTCCTTAGTTATTGCTTTGCCCATTATGTTTCACAGTATGGCATTAAACTCATCTATCTCCACGGAGACAAGATGGGTTTCAAGCTTTTGGTTTAAACTGATTTCTTCATGTTACAGGTTAAAATGCTGCCTTTTTGTTAACGTTTTCGTAGTTAAAAGACGCACGGTGTAACTTGTCTCTATGGCGACGTGATTGGTTTGTCTGGAATGTTTCGCAGTATGGCATTAAACTCATCTATCACCAAGGAGATAAGATTGATTAAACATATTTCCCATGGACATTCCAGGTTAAAACGCGTTCTATTTAATGTTTTCGATTGACTTTTCAGTAATTAAAAGGTACAGGGTGTCATTGTCTCCATGGTGATGTGATTGCTTTGTCTGGAATGTTTCACAGTATGGCATTAAACTCAACTATCACCATGGAGACGAGATTGGTTTAACATCTTTCTCATGGATATTACAGGTCAAAACAAGTTATTTATGACATTTTGATTGACTTTTCAGTAATTAAAAGGTACACAGTATAACTTGTCTCCATGGCGATGTGATTGCTCTGTCTGGAATGTTTCACAGTATGGCATTAAACTCAACTATCACCACAGAGACGAGATTGGTTTAACATATTTCTCATGGATATTACAGGTTAAAAGAAGTAATTTCTGACGTTTTTGATTGACTTTTCAGTGATTAAAAGGTACACGGTATAACTTGTCTCCATGGCGATGTGATTGCTCTGTCTGGAATGTTTCGCAGTATGGCATTAAACTCATCTATCACCACGGAGACGAGATTGGTTTCAGCCTTTTGCTTTAAACACATTTCTTATTGATGTTACAGGTTCAAACCAGAATCTTTTTGACATTTCTTATGAACAGTTTAGTAATTAAAAGTTGAGCCATGTGACTTGTTTCCATGGCGATGTGATTGCTTTGTCTGCAATGTTTCACAGTATGGCATTAAAATATGGATTTAAAATCACCACGGAGATAAGATTGGTTTAACATATTTCTTATGGATATTACAGGTTAAAACACGCTTTTTTTTGACATTTTTGATTGACTTTCAGTAATTAAAAGGTACACGGTGTAACTTGTCTCCATGGCGATGTCTGGAATGTTTCACAGTATGGCATCTCACTTAGCTGTCGCCACGGAGACAAGATTGGTTTCAGCCTTTGAATTAAACACATTTCCTATGAGTGTTACAGGTTAAAATATAATCTTTTTGACATTTCTTATGAACAGTTTAATAATTAAAAGTTGAGCCATGTGACCTGTCTCCATGGTGACGTTATTGTTTTGCCTGAAATGTTTCAAAGTATGGCATTAAACTCATCTATCTCCATAAATAGAAAAATGGTTTCAACTTTTTTGATTTAAACAGATTTCTTATGAACGTAGCAGGTTAAAATCTAGTTTATTTTGTTATTTTTATTAATCTTTTTATTGATTAAAATGCACATGATGTCACTTGTCTCCATGGTTTTCCTGGAATGTTCCACAATATCCACGTTTGTCCAGTTGATTGACTCTAATTTTCTTTACCTATGTTCTTCTTCTTTCTTCTTCTCTCTCATTTAATATTTCTTTTTCTTCTTTTTTTTTAATTTTACGATGATTATTCATGTTTGGATCTGTTTGAATTGTGATTTTAATGTATTTCTTATTCTGTAAAACACTTTGAATTACTTTGCGTATGAATTGCGCCATACAAATAACCTTGCCTTGCCTATGTTCCACAATACGGCATTACATTTAGATCACCATGGAGACCAGTCAGATCTGTGGCAAGACAACCCTCCCATTAAGCTTGCATGTATTTGATTTATTTGTGTATTTTCTTTCTTTTTTTTTGCCATAAAACAACAATAATTAAATAAAAGTGAGATGGAACAAAGTTTCTATTAGAGCGAGCAATGTAAGCCTGTTAGCGTGTTTTAATTATCAGGTTATATTTACGCAGAAGACCCCGGTTCGAGTTAATTATCGAGTTAATTATCAGTTACGCAGTGGTCGTGCAGTTATATCAGATGATTTGCTCCATCCGTCCTAACACGTGTCTACACCTGTCACAAGTTCTTGCTCGAATTAGAATCACCATGTTGTGTCTTTCTTCTTCTTCTCTTTCTTTGCAACATCTCACCTCCAACGCAGCAGCAGGACCATCCACCCCCTCGGCCTCTCCATCCCCTCCTCCCGCTCTAGTGTTATCAGCGAGTAGCGTAATAATCAGATACCCCAATAATTCGATCTGAAAAAACGCCATGACGAATAAGGAGCTTCAACAGGCAAATTTAAAAATGTCGTTTCTGTTCTTTTTTTTTTTTTCAAATATTTACCACGTCAGATGCATAAATCCAGGTTTGACATTTATATTTAGCATTTTTAGCATTTTTTTTTGTACATGAATCGGCCACGACCTTAAAAAATGTCATGTGGCGCGACCGAGAATAACCGTATTTTTTATTTTTATTTTGGGATGTTAATCTAAATTGTGAGTCATCTGAACATGAGATTGAGATTTGAAAAAAAAATAAAAAAAAATTAACATTTGTTTGAATATTATGGGGGAACTATCTACTCAAGAAAGATGAAATTTCATGTGGGACTAAAAACACTTCAGAAAATATGACAAAAAAATAAATTTGATTAGATTTAGAGTCATTTTCAAGCAGTTAAGGGTGGAAGGTCATGACATTTGAACATTTTAAGTACAAAAAACATGCAGAATAACTCATGATTTTCCGGAAAAATGATGGAGGTCAGAGGTTCTACAGGTATGTGGCGAATTATTATCAAATTTGAACCTTTAGAACTGAAGAAATTGCAATTGGACAAACGTCATGTCATTGACCCATGAACATCACTGGTAGAGCGGTCAGATTCACAGGTCTGTGGTGCAATTCCAGCAGATTCCCACAGATTAACGCTGCTGGTGTGTCCTTGGGCAAGACACCGAAGCTGCCTTTCCCCCCCAAATGTCCGCATACACTCCTCTAGAAATGTTCGAGTGCTTTGAAGGTGGAAAAGCGCCATATAAAAACGTGATCATTTACCGTAAGACACGTCAGACGTAACTGGCTTTAGTCTGATTTCCATTTCTTTAAGATTATTTAAATGACACGGAATTGAAGAAGATCGCACCATTTTGCTGTTCACGTGGGATTTCAATAATCTGATAACACCAGAAATCCGATAACGATTAGATTTCAGCGGTTACGTAAACGTCGCCAAATATCACCTTTCAAATATCCATTCGCCGCAACTCAGGAGCGGTCTTACTTTTGCCGGCGTACACACTATTTCTTAGCCCAACGGCAATTCACCAGTTCATGAATTGTGCAAAAAGACACCAGATATTTCCCTGACATCTTCCGAAAGGTTGAGCACTGTTGGTAATAATACAGTTTGACTTGGCTTTCCAGCACCTCAGTGAGAACCATTCATGAGAAAGCCTTTAAACCACATGTGGGCTCGGGTCTCGCTGTCTGCGGCTGTCTGCTGCGTGGGAGGCTGCTATAACATGGAAATCAACCTGCTAGACTTTTATGCACCGGTGACTTCTCCACAAATAAGGTTCCCAAACTCCACTGGACCAGGTCTAAAAAGGAAAAAGCAGCTCTTGTCAGCATAGCCGATATTCATGTGTTCAGGTTTTTGTTATGTTGACGCCATTTTGAGGACAGTTAAACATGGAGAGGAAATCGAAAAGTGTTATTGAAGCGCTATGGCAACTATATATGTCAAAATTGCTTGAAATTGTTGGTTTAGTGGTGAACACTCGCACAGACATTACAATGAATTATAATAATAAAAAGCATAAATATAAATGGTTTGGTTGGATGTTCCACAGTGTGACATTAAATTTACCTAACTCCATGGAGACAGACACATTTTTCAAGATATTTTTGAGCCATAAACACTCTAAGTAACAGAATGTTGGATTTAATTAAAAATATTTTGTTAATTGATTCCGCGCCGGCATGTTAGAATATTCAAGATTTTGTCAGTGAAATGCAACAATTGGTTATTACTACATTCAAAGTAATAATGTTAATTAAATCCATCCAAAATGTTGCTTCAAGGCTCTCTTTTACCAAGTAACAATATTGTTTTGGAATTATTATTATGATCATTTAAACTATTAAGCTTGAATAAAAATACAATGGATTTCCAAGTAATATTAAATTAACAATGTTAGGTTGGAATTAAG
>JACN01089072.1:0-13883 GCA_000787155.1 Scartelaos histophorus | reverse complement strand
GGGAGGTCCGGGAGGGGGGCCCGGGGGGCGGCCTGGAGGAGGTCCAGGAGGCAGCATACGGGGCACTGGACCTCTCATCCCAGCAGGCATACCAGGAGGCCTCATGAAGGGAGGAGCGCCTGAGCAACGCAATACACAATATCATCACACTCCATTATCAACAGCCATTTTGTCATTCAGCCCCTCTAACAGACCCATTCAAATTTCATAACAGAGGCTACTGGAGACAAAATAATGCATTTTTCAATAATTATCATAATACATTTCCAATAATTAACTGATATAAAGACATGTCCTGCTGATTGATTACTGCTGACCCAAACTGCACTCACAAAACTACAACTGTCAGGGGAGTTCATGGAAAAACTACCATTTATACAGAAGTGCTAGGTAACTATTTCTATAAAAGACAGATTTAACTTCACTCCCTCACCAACTTCTCATTGTTGTTGTCCCATTATACACCCTAATAATCTAATTTAAATAAGAAAAATGACCAATTAAAATTGGTTGACTAAGACACCATCAACCAATTAATCAACTAAACAACTAAAGTACTGAAGCCCTTCCAAATGGCAATTGCTTTTAAGGCACACAGCGTAACTTTTTGGTTGGGGTCCGTTACCTGCTTGTTTCTATGGAGATGTCATTGCTCCGCCTGGAATGTTTCACAGTATGACATTAAACAGCTCTACCTTACATTTATTTCAATTACAGGTGGTTTTATAGCTCAAAAATGCCTCGAAAAACACATTCTGTTAACAGGCATTCTGACTGTGAGCGGGGTCGCCTCTCCTGGTTTAATCTCCATGAAAATAAAAAGTTGTAATGCCATATTATGAAATATTCCAGGCAAAGGAATAGTATCTCCATGGAGAAAAGCATTTGACAGGCCCTCCACTAGAAAAATTACAGTTACAGTAAAAGTTAAAAATGACGTAGACTACACCAATAATTTACTGATGTTAGATCAAAATGCTAACGCTTCAAGTCTTTATAGTTCTAGCGGGTTAGTTTGCTAATGAACAAAGAAAACAGAATCTGAAGTGTCTCCATTAAAATCACATCCCAGTTCAATTTTGCCTCTTAAACCTAAAATGCAGAATATCAATAGATTGAGAAGAAACCTGGAGGTGGTCCTGGTGGAGGCCCAGATGGAGGCCCAGGCGGTCTCATGGGGGGAGCTGGAGGTGGTCCCAGAGGCGGGGGTCCGGTCATTGGTGGGCCCTGCATGTGAGGAGGCTGTCCTCCTGGAGGAGGGAGTCTCTGGGACATGAGCTGAGCCTGGACATCCCCCGGAGGTCCTCTGTCATCTGTGTCCGAGCCTTCAGAGTCGTCTGTGTACTCTTCCTCCACTTCCTCCTCCTCGTCCTCCTCAGGGATGGACTGGCCTGAAACACAAAAAATAGTATTACATGGTTCATTCATGTTGTTGAGGATGTGCATTTTTCATGTGTGCTGATAGATGGAACAGACAACATTTGTTTTATCTTTTATAGTCGATATAGTAATTTTCATAACACGCCTATGAATCACATGCAAACAACTACATTCTGATCAAAGCAGGGCAGGGCTGTGAACAGTACCTGCCATCCTCAACATCATGGCCTGCAGAGGGGTGATGGCCTTGGTCTTCTTCACCAACCGTTTCTTCTTCTGTTTTCCTTCTTGGGAGGTGTCTGGAGTATCTGCAAAACGGATTCTACGACCTACAGGCACAGAGAAAGACAGGATTATAAAGCTACACACTAGGCAGTTGGCACTAAAACGCCTTGAAATGTTTTATTCTATAACAGTAAGTAAGAAAATCTGGCAACTTGAGAGACAGACACGAGCCTAACTCACCAGCATGCCTGTCCCCTCCTGTGTCCTCCTCTGTCCTCCGCTCGTCTCCAGCTTTGTCCTGATCGTCCTCACTGTCCTCCCCAGAGTCACTGCCACTTCCCCGGTCACTATCACTGCCACTGTCCCCCTCCCTGCCCATTGGCACATCCCTGTCCAACCCAGGGATAGACAAGTCTGTAAGAGAAGCAAAGGAAAAATGGTAAAAAATAATAATTCCTTACATGTGTAATGTGTTTTAAAGGCTTGTCAAAGCCCCTCAAAGTGCTGCACTATCATTATTCATTCACACCGTACTGGGTGGTGGAGTCAGAGTGACAGAGGCTGACAATCTGCACCATCGGGCCCTGACCACCACCATCATTCAGTCACACACTTTCATACTAAGCAATGCAAATGAAGTTGCCTAAGGATACAGCAACAGAACTTGGTCTGAGGAAATCAATCATCCGACCTTCAGATTGAGGGACATTGCTCCTACCACTGAGCCACTGTTTTAGGGCTTAATTCATAATTACCAGCATCTCACAGACATATTATACTTTATTATGGTTTAACATGTGATTTGAGTCTATGAATTGGTATATCATACTATAACCTGATAAGCAGTTCCTGCAATATGCTTCATTTGATGAAGAAACTATTTGGTTAAAGCTATAAATGTGTGTGTTAAATACAGGAATAAATGTGTAATAAATACAGGAGCGTTACCTGCATCGGGACCATAGATGCGGCGTGCCGGTATCCCGTACAGAGCGAGGATCTGTGGAGGAGGTGGTCCAGGAGGAGGTCCTGGGGGTTTCTTTCCTGGAGGCAGACGAGGGATGCTGGGCAAAGGAGGCATCATGGGGGGCTTCCTGTGAGAACCAACATTCACAGAACTCATTGACAACACGTCTCATTTCACAACACATTTCAGTAAACTAAATCATTATTGTTGTTGTAGGTACAGTTAAATGATCCGTACCAATTTTTTCATGTAATTAAGTAAAGGTTTTGGCTCAGTACAGATATAATGTAAAAGCATCCCTTGGGGTCAGAATGAGACTACAGTGGACTGTACGTACATTAGTATGAAGCTCTTCTCTGCTAAACAGTAAGGGCACTGTTAGCATGCTAGCTGCTAACTTTATTATGACGCCAAAACTTCACTTTGGTGTGTGAAAGTAGTGAAAAGTGCCTATAAGCTCACTGAGGTGAATAATAATGATACTCTGAATGCATAAGGTAAGTGAGGAAGAACTATACAACACTGCACATCATTTAATATTAACTACTTCTAACTACTTTAACTATAAGACATTTAAACATTAGGTGCAGAGACTTTAAAAAAGTCGCATTCTTTTTAACACCTAAGTGCACACACCCAAAAGCAGAGGTCTTCTTCAGAATAGATGGTGGCTGTGCTCCGGGCAGTGGGATGTCCTGGACCATGATGTTGGATGGAGCGTGGGGCATATCGGGTAAAGGAATACTGTCCACCTCCACTGATTCTGCGTTCTGAATGCACAAGAACACATTGTTATACAGTACAATTAATTTGCACAGTTAATTTGTACATTGTGCCTCTATAACATTAATTTAGGAGAAATTATACAATATTATTAAATGTTCTCATTCCATATAAATTGTGATTTCATAGTATGCTAAAATTGCAACGTAGATATTTGCAGTTTGTTTTAACATCAAGATTTAAGTCCTACTTTTTTTTTTAAATACATGAAAAGGCCTCATGGAGTAGAAATAGTATACACAGTTGGCTTTATACATTTAACACGATAAAGCATACCATAAATACAATAGATTAAAATGATCATGAGAATTCACCTTGACAGAGTCGAAGTAGAGGGCCAGTTGCCCGCGCTTGCTCTCATAGTCCAGCTCTAGTTTGCGCAGCTCCTTATACATCTCTGGGTTCTCCCTCTCATACAAACGTACGATTCGCTCAAACGTCTCGCGCAGCTTCTTCCTCTTATCCCTCAAAACCTTCTCGTTCAGAAGAGGCTGCTGGACTGGGTTAAATTCTATTGGCATGGATGAAAACAACTACTTAAAACATGTAAAAGAAATGTTATAAACATTAATTACATTGCATCTATACATTATGATTCAAGCTATTATAATGTGAATGTTGTACAGGTCCATATTCCATTCTCCTGAAGTTTTGGTTGTATAATGATTAGTATTCATATTCTTCAGTATTTGTGCATCTAGCCCAGCTGTGCCATGCTTTCCTAATGGCTACTGTCTAATCTGCTGAGAGGAGAATTTAGATTATTACTCACCCCTCTATTGTCTACCCTAACAAAAAATTCCATCTCACCCATCTCATCCAGTTTCTCCATGTCTCGAATGATCTGTCTGGGGTCCTTCATCTTCAGCACCGCTGCCCTCACCATCATCCTCTGCTTCTTGTTCTGTCAGAACAACAAGAACCATATGTCAATCATCCCCTGTGTGTCAACTCACATATTCATTTGTTTTTGTGTTGAGATGCCACACCTTCTTCAGCTCCCGTTTCCTGGCCTCTTTTCCTGGGACAAAGCAAGAGAAGTTATACCTGTGTCATTATGATCCAATGGACAAGAGACAAGTACTTACTGGCCTGGTCCGTGGGGTTCATGAACTTCCCACTCTTGGTGGAAGAGGTTGAACGTCGCCCCATTGTGTCGGTTTATTTTCGTTCTAGAAAATTAGAAATATATTGAATTCACTATTTAAAAGCTATAAATCAATGGACGAGCACACAGCTGCTTTCCAAAGACTGAGCGGTGTTGTTTGAGCAAAGTTAACAGCATATAACTCAATTACATTAGAAAACTACTTATAAGCATGAAATTCAAAAAATAAACGAGATAGTCCAAACTAAACAGACTAGCAGCAGCATGCTAGCTCACTTCCACTGGGCTAAATGAACACCACACCACAGAGTGCTTTACCTTTCAGCACAGGGAGATCTAATCGCACAGAGCACTGTGCAGATCCACAGGGAATCCCCTGTGGACAAACTAGTTTATATATCCAAAACAAAACTATAATTCAAACATTTACGGCCAAGTGATCCAAACGACTTTTAGACAGTCGCCATGTTTACTGCCGCGAGCCAGGACGGAAGTCCTCATTTTGGGATTTTTAAAAATGTGCTCTGTGGACATTTGTTTCCTTTAAAATTGTACATTATAACTGGAATATTGCGTTGTGTCTCTTTATATATGCTTTCACAAATACTTCAAAAGATTACCCGCATTAAATGAATAGTTATTTACTTTATTTTATTCTATTTTATTTTATTTTGAAACTGCGTCCACGTGACTCGGCTAACATCGCAGTTTCCGGTGCAGAGGCGGCGTGAGGAGCGCGCGGCCTACACGCGCACGCAGACAAAGGCGGCGGAGTGAGTATTCACATGAGGATTTATATGAGCATTCATTCACTCATCTACTGTTTTTACACATATTCTTATGTTCTGTGCCTACCTCACCTGTTCCACGGGAGTAAAAGGTCTCTAGTGGGTCTTATTAGTATGTTCATGGTAGACATTATTTGTTTACTTCCCATGTACAGCTCCGATAGCTTTGTCTGTGTGGCTAACTGTGAGCTAACGCAGTGTTATCGTTCTGATCTCCAGACGAGTTTTGCTCCGATCTTCTATTCATCAAAAGTTAAAAACTGCTGCACTTAGACTCGTTTATTGATAGTTCTTGCTTCATACATTTTACGGATGATCTAAAATCTATAAAGTAAATGAAAATGAGCTGTGTAGGCAGTCTCTTTGTTTGGGTTAGCAGCTGTTGGGCCAGACATGTTAATGTGGTTTTAGTCTGAAGTTGGAGATTATAATAACTGCACTATTCTTCTACCTTCAGCCTTATAAATGTTTTGATTTCTCGTTGCAGGTTTTTCAGGATGTTCTGAGGCTGCAGAGCTGCTCACATTTCAACCAAAATGTCAAGTAAGCAAACCTGTCGAATGAATGAGATATGAATTCACGCTGATGGTTCGACCGTGTTTCAGAACAGAGATAGCTTAGGTTCTCTGTCTTATCTACGTATTACATAATTATAAACATTTCACATGAATACCATTTTGAATTTTGATTAATAAAGGCCAGATCACGGTTAATAAATATTAAAGATAGTCCAGTATGTTTTAGTTTGTTTGTTTTAACCCATATTTGGAATGCTGCTGTGGCCAATAACAGATTTAATTAATTTATTTTTATATTATCTTTTCAAGTTTTGTTTCTTTTAAAAGTTCATACACAAATAACAGAACACAGACGTACTGCCAGACAAGATAAAGGAACAAACAAGTAACAGACAATAATTCAAAGTATAAGAGTCAGCAGTCAAGAACAAATACATGTGTCCCGTTTATCAATTTGTGATGATCTGGCTGATAATAGATATTTATCTTTTAAATTCCGTAGCAAGGAACACAATTTTATGTTAAGTTGAAGTAAAGTTCACAATCTTTTCACTTTTGCCAAAATAATAACAAAATCTATCTGGAGGATAAACTAATTAGTTACATGTACCAGTAAACACTTTAACACTCTATTTTTATTTTCATTTTGACTCATGAGTCTGTTCGAAAATACTAATCTGGTGCACTGAGGACAAACTCTGAAAAATATCAGTATAGTATATGGATATTGGTTGGTACTTATACTGGAACTGGTTGTATATATATATATGTACTGAGTTGTAGTAACACTACTTTATTTACCATTATCATGAATATTCACAGATTCCTTTAAAGTTGAATTCCAACTCTATTTAGTTGTAGAAGTGGCAAGACTTATGGGGTTCATGCTGCAAAACACCAAATTATAACATGAATAATGAAGAATAAATCAGTATTACAACAGCTATCAGTAAAAGCTCTATAAATCAGTTTTATGCAAATACACAATTTCTTTGACATCCTTTAACTTTTTTTTGTATTATGAACAATAAAATTATACCAAAACCTTGCTGTAACTTGTAAACATCTTATTTGACCTCATATTCATGTTTTTGTACTTTAAATGTCACAGTATATTTAGATTACTGCTTGTAGCTGGTTTAAAATTCTGTCTTGGTTGTATTTGTTTGCAGAGCGGCCCTCGTACGCCCCCCCTCCTCCCCCCGCCCCAACAACGGTAAGACGTCACTCTCCCTCCTCTCCTCTGTCATTCACTCTCTCTCTCTGTCTTGAACGGTTCACCGCTCCTTTCATTTCTCACCTTTTCTTGTCTCATCCACACAAGGTCACTTTCTCCTCTGTTGTTTTGAGTGTGTTTGATTTAAAGAGGTGTAATGGCAGCATCAGCTTTTGCTTAGTTCTGTGGCATGTGTTCACTTGAATAGACAAAGGTGAAGATGCTTGTTGTAAATAGTTGGTCATGTTTTACATTCAGGAGGCAGGGCACAGCAAAGTGGCAATGAACTGCAGAAAGTCTGTCAACTAATGAAAATGTCACATAGGTTCACTTTCTACACCACCTCTCAGGCGGAGAAATCCCCCTGATGAAGCCAGTCAGCTTGGTTTTTTCTATTTGTGTACATTGATGGTCTCTTTAACAAAGAGCTGTTCTGTGAGCTTGTTCTTAATGAAAATGTCATAAAAGCATGGGTGGAGATAAGCAGGAAAAAAAAATAATAATATTGCAAAATTTGATTCTAAATTGATTTTAAAGTTTATAATTAATTCAAAACAACGGGGGGCTGAATAAAGATGAAAATGGGAAAAAAAATAAACTTAGCTAAACTGTGATTTTTATACTACCTAAACAAATGGAGACTACAAACTTCACAAACTTGATCATATACAACAACACATGTTCAGTTGTGGGAGAAGCTTCATGAAGCAGTGCAGTGTGATTATATAACAGAAAAAGAAATCATAGTTTAAGTTGAAATAACATGCAGTGAGGCTGTTTTGAACAATTGCCCAAGTCTAATACATGATCAGTTATGAAAATGAAAAAACATATTGTAACAAAGCCTCTATATGTTGTGCCCTCTGTCTGAATGCGAGTTGCCTCCTCTGCCTGTGCATGACGTCACTGAGAAACAAACAAGTCAAACGGTCCTTTTCTTCTTCTTCTGATGAGTTCTCGTCTTTGAGTTGGCCCTCTTCCTCCTCTTGTTTGTGACCCATTTCTCATTCGTGTTTTGTCTCATTTGTCTTCCATCAGCAAATGCCTTCCACCCCGGGGTTTGTGGGCTACAACCCTTACAGCCATCTGGCCTACAACAACCTCCGGCTGGGAGGGAGCTCCGGAGGCTCCGGCAGGGTAATGCATGCTCCACCCAGGGACCTGGACTGAGCACAGGGGCCACAGGGGAGGGACGCACATGGGACACATTCTTACATTTTTACACTAGACTTTATTTACTGTAGATGACCAGGCCAAAGGCTTTTTGCTTGTATGCTTTGCAGACACACATGTTGTAGTTATCTTTCTTTTGTCATATAAACGTACCCCAGTGCTTTACATTCACAACAAAAGCAAGCTTAAATTTGAATCTTGTTAGTTTTCATGTACAGCTGGATGGATCATTTGGAGGAAATGTGAAGTATTAAATTCGTACACCTTACAATTATGACTATATTGTCTATTAGACAGAGAAATGTAAACAAACATTATAATTAGAGCTGGAAATTTCATCAAATGAATTTGATTAATTTGTGTTTTTAATTGATTTAGAAAAATCAGGGATCATTATGAAGCAAGTTTACTTGTTACTTTCAGACTTGCAAAGCAGTTATTATTCAGTTAATTACAGTGAGATGTCTATTCAAGTGTAACTAATGGCACTTGCAATGTCTTAAATAATAGCATATGATGAGCATGACAATAAATAACTTCAATTAAAATAAGTCAAAATAGTGATTGTTTGTTCAATAATTGAGATTATATATTTTCTCCATATCGTCCAACCGTAATTACTATGAACAGTTTTGATTTATATGATGTGATTACAAAGTGATTTTGTAAATTGGCATTTAGGTTTTTTTCAGGTAGTAAAGAGTAGTGCTCAATTAATTGCATTCAAAATCACATTTTGAGTAGACAGAATTATCAAATTGCAAAGTCTGCAGTTTTTCAGATAACAAAATGTCCTCTGCAAAGAGCTGAATCTCCTACGCCCTGCTCAGATTGAACCCGGTCCACCTCAGACTCCTCTTTGAGTGTGTGTGTGTGTGAGAGTGAGTGTGTGTGTGTGTGTGTGTGTGTGTGTGTGTGTGTGTGTGTGTGAGGGAGTGTGAGAGTGTGTGAGGGAGTGTGAGGAAGAGTGAGGGAGTGTGAGAGTGTGTGAGTGTGTGAGTGTGTGAGTGTGTGAGTGTGTGAGTGTGTGAGTGTGTGAGTGTGTGAGTGTGTGATTTGGATCTCTGCTGTGCTTTTGTGTCACCGCCTTTGAAGTTGCACAGACACCAGAACTATTAATTTCTTAAGGGAAAAGGGCTCTGGTGCTGAGCAAAAATACCCAGCCAACCAAATTAATCTGCAGCGCCTCGGCACCACCGGTCTGTACTGTGCACTCTGAACTCTTGTCACTTGTAATTCACATTTTTATACTGAATACTTGCAGCCACAGGGCTGGAGCTGCACCACATGCAGTCTGACCCAAGGTTATATAGAACAGTCTTATTTTACCTGTGGTGTAGCAGTGATTCCTGTCAGTTCATATTACTTGTCAGAAAAAAAATCGCACAGTCACACTTTTGAATATTAATATATATAAAATGTTTTCACTTGTTTATACCAATCTTAAACAAACCAGGTTTAAACTCTGACAACTCTGCCAATTTGCAAAGTCACACACTTCCTGTGCTTACAGTATATGATGTATTCATTGTTTTGATCATTGTTTTATACAGTATTTGCCTCTGCTTCTCCCCCTCTCTCTGCAACCTCCTACAGAACTCCTCAGGGATCACCGTCCCAAAGCCTCCTAAGCCTCCAGACAAGCCCCTGATGCCTTACATGCGGTACAGCCGGAAGGTAAGCAGGAAGGTAAGACACCCCTCCACGGTGTCTGCTTTTACTGCTTGTCCTCCCCTCCCCCTGAGCCTCGCCCTCCGGCCCGGGTGTGAGGGAGGAGCCAGCCCAAGCCAGGACGCCTCAGCACCGCCTCCTCCTCCTCCGCCGCCGCAACCTCTCGCTCGCACTCTCTCCTCTCCTCCCTCGACGCCCTTGTAGCATTAGCTCCTGTCTTTCACACATACCAGAAAGCTCTGTCTCTGTAGGACTGGACGACTTGACTGGAGAATCACTGAGTGAAATAGGGATTAAGGATGCAGGTCTATTTCATCTCCCATACTAATATTAACACTTTGCCTTTTGCTATCTCGTCAATACTTGTTAGTAACAGAGTGAAAAATGCATTTTATTTCCATCTAAACACAGTTAACTTACCGCAAAACTGATCACATTGTGCCATTTTTCCACCCGCTTTGTATGATTTTAAATGGTGTCATTATATTAAAAAAAAGGCGAACAAGGATATCAACTAAACCAATACCTGATCCAGCTAATGTTCCTGAATTGGCGCAGATATTGGACACCAGTATCAGTACTGCTGTATCCTTGCTTGGAATAGGCAAATCCTAAAGGTTTCAGTTATTTTATAAACGTGGGCTTGTGTAAACGTGTATTTTAGAGCTGTACAAACATGAAAGCATGGATTATAGCATTAGTTTAGCTGTAAATGCTAATTCTAGTGAACTTGAAAAACACAATGAACTGAGCCCAAATAGAATACATATTGCAAATGGAACTGCACTCACAATATGTTAAATTTGCATTCGATATTTTTTGCCAAGTCGTTCAGCCCTACATCTGTCTGCTCTGAAGTTTCCCCCTGTCCTTTTGTAAATCTGGTTGTGCACTGGCTCGTATCAGTTAACAAGTTGTATAGACTTCCAGTACCACAGTGCGATTTCCTGAAACCCCTCACACTATTTCAGATTTACAAAAGCAATGAAGACATGAAAACTGTAGTCAAAAAAAGTGTAGATTATATTTGCTTTTATTGTCTCATTGCTCTGGACAAGCAATAGGCAAGAAAATACCCTAAGACGGACAATAGATAATCTAATCACTACATATTTACAATACCAGAAAACAGAGGTGTGGAGTAGTGAGTGGTACTTCAAAATATTCAAGCAGAAGTACAAAGTAATGACTACTACTCAAATAAGATAAGAATATGATAACCAAAATATGATAAACCAAAAAAACTGTTATTTTCAAAGAATGGATGCAACAATGAGACAAACTAAATTACATCTGAAGGAAGAAACACAAATGTTCAAATCATTTCTTATTGTCACTTAAAGCTTTAGTCACTTGTAGAGTTACTCACAGTGGGAAGAGTAAACAAAAGTTTTACTCAAGAGTGCTGTAAATATAAATTAAGGAGGATACAAGTATGCAGCTAGAAAAGTACAATATATGTATTTTTTAAGTTACTGAAGTAATACCCATCTATGCAAAGAACAGTTCCCCTGCATATGAGAGCTCTAACCATTCTTACTGCAGTAGCTTCATAGATATGGCAGTTTAGGGATTTCCATTGGTAAAAGGAACTGTTCACCAAATGTGCTGTTTGCAGATGACATATTCACTGTAACTTATAAAACTTTAACTTATAAAAGTTCATTACACATAAGTAACTTATTGGACCAAGCTTTGCCTTTCAATATGAGCGCACAAACTAACCCAAACCTATATTTCTCTTCACTACTGTTAATGCCAACTTTCCTTAATTTCTATCTTATATATTTTCCATTGGTTCACATGCTTTGTAATAACATGACTTCTCTCGGTGCTCCGTCATTTGTCCTTGTGTGGAATTAATCAAAGGTATGGGACCAAGTGAAGGCGTCTAACCCAGACCTGAAGCTGTGGGAGATCGGCAAGATCATCGGGGGCATGTGGAGGGACCTGACAGACGAGGAGAAGCAGGACTATCTCAACGAATATGAGGCTGAGAAGGTAAGTCCGTTTAAAAAAAAAAATTAACAGGTCTCATCAGCAGTTACCACTTTTCCATTGACTTTGTGTGTTCCTCAGATCGAGTACAATGACTCCCTGAAGGCCTACCACAACTCTCCAGCATACTTGGCCTACATCAATGCCAAGAACCGAGCAGAGGCCGCCATGGAGGAGGAGAGCCGGCAGAGGCAGAGCCGCATGGACAAGGGAGACTCGTACATGAGCATCCAGCCCGCAGAGGACCCAGATGGTGAGTGTGCTGCTCTGGTTTAATAGTGAGGAGCATGACCACTCGAGGAATTTAGTCTTATATTAAGGAAAATGTGCATTCAATGTGACAGTGGTGCACTAGGGCCGCTGTCAACGTCCTCTCCAACAACATAGACTCCAGAGAGACTCACTCACTCTTGAACACTTCCTCTCTCTCTGGACCAGCTACTCTCTCTCTCTGTCTGGAGCGGCTCCTCTCTCTCACAATCTCTCTCTCTTGAACTCTCACAATTCAGCTTTCTCAGTCGATTGCACGCTCAATCTTTCTCTCAAACTCAGTCTTTCTCTCTGTCTCCCTCTGTCATGATCTCTTGCTATCTCAGTCTCTCTCTCTCCTTCTCTCTCCATCTCTTTCCATCTCTGTCTTGATTTCTCTCTCAGTCTCTCTCGATCGCTATTACAGCTCCAGAAGGTACACTTTTTCTCATCTTAAAATAACAGAACATTTCTGAATCTTCTATTGTGCGGCAGAAGAAATGTCAAAAAAGAATTTTCTGTCTTTATTCTGAGATTAAATTACTGAAAAAATGAAAGGATGAATCTCTCTTTTCTCTATGTTCGTGTTCAGACTACGACGACGGCTTCTCTGTGAAGCACGCAGCGGCCGCTCGTTTCCAGAGGAACCACCGTCTGATCAGCGACATCCTGAGCGAGATCGTGGTGCCCGACGTGCGCTCTGTGGTCACTGTGGGCCGCATGCAGGTGCTCAAGAGGCAGGTGCAGTCCCTCATGGTGCACCAGGTAATCCCACAGCAGTACAGTCATCCTATGTTTGAGCTGTCCTGATTTAGTTCTTATCTAGTCCTGGTGGTACTTGGAAAGGCAAATATTTCATGGAGTGATTCTAGCCATGAAATATTTGAGAATCACTGGTGTATTTTATCATTATCAACCATACAGCAAGTTTGGCATGACATTCAGCCACAAGAAGCCTACAAGTAGTCCAACTTGTCCATAACTCTCATAAACACTTGAATACATTGTTAATATCCACATGCAGTCATTTTTAAGCTTGTGCTTTGTCAGAGGGTGAAGTGAAACGGGTGGACCGCCTAAGCACAATCAATCAGAGCGCTGGTTTTGTCGATTACTTTGGGGTGATTGAGAAATGAAATTGCTTTCAAAATTTTATTTAGTTTCAAAGTGCTGCTTTTACAATAGGCTCTTTTATAAACCCCCAGCTTTAACTAACTAAAATGTGGATTACCATAAATATTGAGAAAACTACAAATGTGCCTCCCTTTGATCTCCAGGAATTAAATGGACCTATTGTCTTCAAGTTCTTGTCTCGCCAAATGACTAACCATCCCATATTCTACAGGCTTTAGATCGCTTTTCTGTTTCACTTTACACAAGGAAAGAGTCAAAGAGTTTTGCTACTACAGTTTTCTTATTTTTATTGGGATTGATGTTGAGGGAATTTGGCCAAACTAGCAGCCAACCAACCAACAACCGATTAAAGCATTGTTTCCCTAAAAGACTCCTGCTTTATCAGAGATGTTGCATTACTGACACATTCTGCTGTGTTTCAGAGAAAGCTGGAGGCGGAGCTGCTGCAGATTGAGGACCGACATCAGGACAAGAAACGGCGCTTCCTGGAGACCACAGACTCCTTCAACACAGAGCTCAAACGGGTAAGAAACTGGCATTGTGCAGGAAGGAGAATTATTGTACAAAATATTAAACCATTTCTTCATTATAAACTCAATCATGTCTGTCATGTTGAAAGAGGAGGTATGCACACTTTTCCATCAGGTATAACGTTTCTTCATCAAAAACATGC
>JACN01050649.1:0-10240 GCA_000787155.1 Scartelaos histophorus | reverse complement strand
GCTCACAAGAGTCATTTTTGTGCAATATAAAAACTTTAAGGACATTTTAGCAACAATATTTCTATATTTTATAATATAATAATAATATAATATTTTATTTAATTAATATTTTAACCACTACCTGTGCAGAGTTGGGTCACGATCAAGTAAATGGGCAACATGTTGTAAAAAACTACATTTTCAACAGCCTTAATACATATAATTTAATATTGGTAGAAAGTAAATAAATAGTAATAAAATAAACAGAATTAATAATGTTTCTTTTCTGAAAATGGTGACAAATAATGCGGCAGTGTTTCTCAGCATTTATCACTTACACCTTTTTTTAATATTTTGGGTTTAAAAATAGGATAAAAATGAATCATGTTTTAATCCTGTACTTTTACTGGTACCACCTACGCATTGAAAAAGCCGCTAAGCTTGAACTGACTAACCCCCTCCTCCCCCTTTAGTGGTTCGACGCACTGACCCACAGGTTGACGGTGTGATTCCAGCTCCCGCAGATGAATGCTGCCGTTGTGTCCATGGCCATGACACTTAACCCACACAGGTATATGATTGTGTGCGTGAATGTAAAGTGCTTTTGTGTTCCTTGATAGTGTAAAAGTGCTATTTTAATGTGATAATTTACCATGTTACCAGTAAACCCAGTGTAAACCTAGTGTCATATATTAAAATATGATTCAATTCCACCTTCTTCCTTTTAAATCTGAAGTTATTCCAAGAACTGGTAAGTGCTTGGAAGTGGTTGGGAAACTGCAAAATGATTTGGCACCATATTCAGAAACAAAACAAAGAGTAAATCAAATTTTAAATGCTCACTATTGATTGTGAAGTCACTCGCTGCAGATGGAATTAAATTGATCTTAACCTAATTTAAGATTTTTTTGTTTTCACTTTTCCACAAAAATATTAAATTTTGCTCGCGAAGAATACTTTATTGTGTTAAGTTCGAGCGCACAAATTTCTGTTTTCAACTCTAAAACTAATTTATAAGACACTGGTCCTTTCTCTGTATGCTTCAGTGTTACATTTTATGCTTCGACACACCTTTCTTTGTTCACTCTTTCACATCTTACTGTATATTTTAACGTATAAAAACACTCAAAAATACCTCAGATATTCCACATTACTGTACAGTACCCATGAGAAATCCCAGTGTTAGCTTTGACCCGCGACGTTCTTTAAGAAAACAACATTTTTCCAGAGAATCTCCCTCTTTGTCCCGCCTGCAACAATATGTCAACAACAGTAATGCTCTCTCTCTGCTTGACAACCTGTTGAGAAATTGCCAACTTAAGTGTAGCCTCTGTGATAAGCCCGAAGCCCAGCCAACAGTCATTAACCCTATAGTAAATTGTGAAAGACTGTTCCGTATTGCCCAATCATATTTCAAGGAAGTGCGCTATATACAGTCTTCTCTGGAAAGCTTGCTCACGCTCGAGTTTGGGTTTGACCACTAGTTTAATTTCAAAGCTTCCCCTTCGGCCAAAAACCATGCAGGGCGAGTGGATTTTGAATGTCTTTTGGACGAGAAGACGAGAGTTTGACGGGTGAAAATACATGGGCAGGACGCTGAGGCCGGGAGACTGTCTGGTTGGTGCCCTTTGACCCCTGTGTGGAAAGGACAAGGAACATTTATTCAAACCACGTCATTACAGAGAGCAGGGCTTTCAAGTGGGCTGCTCGGAGACTTGGAGCTACCTTTGAAAATGTCTCTCAAAAGCTATGGCCAGTCTATAGGTCTGCAGAGCATATGGAGATTTATGTATGGTCGGTCATAGCGTAAACCTGCTTTTTCTTCAGTTACAAACGTTTATATGAAGAATTTATAGTTATAATTTTGTGTAATCTTAATGTTCACTTCTCACAAGCAACACAACGGTGGCATAATATACATTTGAGTACATTGAAGTAGTGAAAAAGTAGTAAGAAGAAGCACGAGTACAGGACCCAGCGCCTGCAGATACGATCCCTTAAGACCCCGTGATAGCGTTGTTCATTCCAGTCAAGTCAGCCTATGCTTCCGTTTTAGGGAGTATTATATCTCTGGTGATGTAGGTCACGATAAGCACTGAGCTGGCAGTAATTGACCTTGATCTTGTCTATTCGCGATAAAGGATTTGAACTGCAGACGATCCAGTTCCAATATCTTTTTTACATCGGCGAAGAAGTGGATCGTAGGTTTAGACTGTCCAGTCAAATGAAGCTCATCGAGGCTTGCATAGGGCCAAATTTGGAGTGAGTTTCTTATTATAAAGTCAAATGAAGCTCATCGAGGCTGCGTAGGGGCAAATTTGGAGTTTCTTATGAATAGGAATTGATTTACGGACAAAACAGTGAAATAAAAACATGTAGAGCGGGTTATGAATATTTTAAGGCTATGTTTATGATACAAAAGTGTCGCTGCGTCTTCACTTTCATTTCGTTTGGGCTGGAGGAAATCTGAGTGGATATGGTGACGCAAAAGTGTGATAGACTTTTGTACTGTATGTATGTGACATAAACGCATACACGATGTGAGGAAGATGCAAAAGTGTCGCTGCGTCTTCACTTTCATTTCGTTTAGACTGGAGGAAATCTGCATGCGCGATCTGAGTTTTGCATATTCGACTTTTCCTCTCTGGAGCTCTGGAGGGCGGTTTCAGAGTTTTGCGTTTTTAAGCCCCCAAAACGCACCACCGTCTAAACGATAAAACATTTCCGATAAAACATTTTGTCGTTTTTACCCTCAAGCGTTCTCGTGTAAACAGAGATAGAGAAGATCAGCCCGACAGCAGCAGTTACAGATAGCGGTGTCACGTTTCTTCAATACAAAGTGAATTGGAGCTGGAGTCGATGGAGCTGGAATCGTGCACATGCTCACTTCCTGTTTGGAATGCGGTAGCTTGCATGTTAGCTATGCTCATATGCTGTGGTTTTAGGGTCGGGCTTCATTAAAACCTGGATGGGAGGCCGTTGTGGGGACAGCAGTAGCTCTAATGCACATTGTTGTTGTGTCCTTAGGCAAGACTCACTTTATGAATGTAGTAAATTAGTGATTGACAGTTGGAGACGTCCCCTGGGCAACTGTGGCTACTTTTTTCAGCATCTTTGAGTGTCCAAAAAGCACTAAAGGAACGCAGTATTATCATAACCTTGCTTCACAACTCTGAATGCAAAGATTTTAAGAAAGTGGACAACATTCAGGTCCAGTCAAATGAAGCTCATCGAGGCTGGCATAGGGGCAAATTTGGAGTGAGTTTCTTATTATGAATAGGAATTGATTTACGGACAAAACAGTGAAATAAAAACATGTAGAGCGGGTTACTACGAACATTTTAAGGCTATGTTTATATGATGACGGTCTGCATCTTCACTTTCTCTGCATCTTCACTTCACTAACCTTGCTTCACAACTCCGAGTGCACTGTTATTACTTGATTAAAATACAATAAATATTACTTCTGTTTCCAATTCATGCAGTTCCTGAATCAACATATCCTCAATACAGTAATATCAGTGTGTGTGTGTGTGTGTGTGTGTGTGTGTGTGTGTGTACAGGTGCGTGTAAACTCACATGATCTCAGACCGGTGCTATAAACTATAGCAAAGAGTCTTATCAAAGTTGTTAATCTTTTCATGTCATTCCAGTTCAAGGCGATACTTTCCCAACACACAGATCCTGTTTTGGTTCCTTTCTTTACATTCGCAGTCATTACAACACTCAATGGCCTCCGACATGTATCCAGACAACCAGCTCGTGTTATGGAAACTCACCTTTTCAAAATATGCAGAGGGAGAACATGGCAGGATAATGGCGACATGTGGATATGATTGAGCCAGCGCTGCACCAGGGGGATGGGCTCAGATTTATGAACTGTTAACACCGAGAATCATACCGTACAGTCCCCCTCGTCACCGCACGGAGCACTCACGACTTTACTTCTGTGAAAATGTTGTTTTTTTCCCCCCCAAAAGTGCAAAGAAAGGTGCTTTTTAAATGATAGATGAGAATGGGCAGGCTCCGAGGGGCTTCAAGTGGACCACTCTGGAAAGTTTTACATATGGGAGGATTTTTTGGACAGCCGTTCCTTGTACAAAGAGAGAAAGAGTCATTTCTGTGTTTTGTTTAATTAAACTTTAACATACTCTGGCAGATTGGTGCTGTTTGTAGATCTGTCTCTAAGCAGCTGGATACAAGTGTGAGAATAAAGCTGATGACAGTCCTGTTTTCCTCAGCTGAACTTTAAAATCTCTTTTAGAAAATACCAAGACACATTATATTTAACTATACTTATACTTATACTTATACCTTTTGATGGCGTGGTGATACTGCAGAAACATCACTGATACAGCGTTTGGATCCATTGACCCACAGGTTGGCAGTATTTCAGCTCCCACAGGTGAGTATAGTATAGTATAGTATAGTATAGTATAGTATAGTATAGTATAGTATATATTGTTTCCTTGGACAAGACAACCTTGCCCCCCCCAGGGTTTTTCTATAGTGGAGTATGAATGGGTGAGTAGTTATTTGAAGTAAAAAGTACTTTGATGCCTACAGAATATGACCATTTACCATTTACTGAGGTACAGTTGGTCTGGACCTGCCTTCCACCTAGCATATATTATTTTTTAAGTATTAAGGCAATTAAAAAGAGTGGGACCAACTGAAAACGTCCATTCCATTTGAATTTGGAAAGTTATAACAGTCTTCAGCATATGGAGATAATAAATGATCATAAATGCTGATAGTGACACCAGCTAAATTACAATGACACATGGGGAATTTTCAAAACAATAACGTAAACCATCTTAAACATATGTTAATGATGCAACAATGATGATAAAATGGAAAAAAAAATTCGTGATAATGATAAATGATGCATGAATCAATCAAAGCACAACTTGGAGTGAACTAATGATGAAGAAACACCATATAACATCATATGGTTAAAAGTTCATTAAAGTTTCCTGTACATAATACGTCATTATGTACAGTTAAAATATCACATTACATCTTTTAAATGCAATCTTCAGTGTCGTTTTTGCAGTGTCTGACATGATTTGGTGTCAGTGAAGGCAGCGCAGGCTCCTCTCAGGCCTGTGTTTTCCTCTACATTCATATACCTGCACTTCTATACGAACATGCCTGGCTAAACTGTGCCAGCTGTTTAAATAGCACAGCCTCCTGCACACAGCTCCTCCATTGAGTCGCCTCTGCGCTCCTGATGGACTGATCCAGGCTGCAGCTCTTTATAGTGAACACACCTCGGAATGGGCACATTTGTAAAAAGCACTAATAAAAACATTCCTGGAGCCCGGTATGCTGTCGGTATTTCCTCCCGCGCACCTGGCTCGCGATTCCTTGAGTGCACGGCTCTGTTTTTCACACAAACACCAGCCGCTCACAGTGGGCTCCTGTACGCCGCGCTCAATGGTGTTGTGTTTTGGCTTCGAAAACACGGCTATACGTTGAAATAGGCTGAAGTAGGCCAGAAGAAGGGACATTTGAACACATGTGGTTGCAAAAAACCCTTGAAAAATATGCATTCTTACTGTGAGTGGGGCTGCCTAACCTCAGATCTGACCTGTAACTTGGTACTTGTCTCCATAGAGATACATAGATTTGTGCCAGACTGGGATATTCCACTGCAGGACACAAGTTACACGGAAAAGTTACATGTAGTATTTTGATAGCACGGGATGTCTACTTGTCGTGTCAGATCAGCTATGAGCCATAACAATACAGATGGTCTACGGGGGAGTAGCTGTACTGCCTCTGCTTGAAATTATTCTATAAAAAAGCCTAATTAGTGTGCAGAATTTTTCCTTTTTATAAGTTGGATCCTGAGTTTACCTTTTTTTGTTTAACTTGTCATAAAGTAATCTGACCGACGCTGACAGTGAATGAAATAAAAGTGGGAGGCATTCACTGAAACATGCTTGAAAATAAGCTTACAATAGGTAGATATATAAAGATAAGAATATTAGAGTTATTATTTATAGTGATTGACACAAAACAACAGTACAGTCTCCTTATTTAAATTACTATTCTGCTAATATGTATCAGCGTCTGAATAATAAAGTTAATGTGACATGAACAGATAAAAAAGCACTTCACGCTGACAGAAATAGCCTTGTGTTTATGATACCGCTTTACCTTTGGAACACTTTAAAACCTACCCAGCCTAGAGACCCAGAGCTATTTGACCTTTTCTGTCATCAGTGAAAAGCTTTAAGTCCAAAGGTGAGGACGGGTCTTTCATCTTAACCTGTAAATGACCCGGACGACTGAGAATCTAAATACGCTTCACTCACCGCTGTAACTATGGGTGTCACGTCTTGCCATCCGCTTCTTATGCAATATTATGCAAAAAACACAAAAAGAGCATGCTATATCATACTTTACTGCATACTTTAATGCATAATAGCGTTTTTTTTGCATTAAAATTAGACTAAATTACTTATGTAGTGACTTGCTTGTCTCCAGTGATTTATTTGTCTGGAATGTTCTTAAATATGGCATAAAACATATCTAGATTTCATTACGGTTGTTTAATGCCCTAAAGATCATTGAAAATAGACAGTTCATAAGATTATATGTAATAGAAAAGTAGGTAATCATCACAGTTTATCACACTTTATATTTATAGCCATTCATCAAAATAAAGCTATTACTCAATATGTAATGAATGCAAAACAACTGAAACCAAAGTGGGAGGCGGTAGTGTCATTTTCAGAGGTCGAAAGGTCGTGAAGTGTCTGGGAATCTCTGAAGAATCCCCGTCTGGAATGACAAGAACACAGCGGGATTACAAAACTATAAGAAACCAGCTTAAGATGAGAGGAGGTGCAATTATGTTACAAACTAAGTGTAATGTCGACTATTGAACTTGGATGTCTTTCGGCGCGGTTTAATTTGGGTATAAAGTCCGCGAGTTTCCCAGCGCCCCGTGCCCTGAAGTGGTTCTCAGATTGTTTACGGTTAACGTTGTAGTTGGAAATATCCGACTGTCTACTAAGGTCGTCAGAAGTATCAAATATCACATAACCGATACTAAAATTTGTGCAGAAACTAGATACTCATTTGAGCATGTATTGATCCTAAAAACACAGTCACAGAACAGAAATGAGCCCTTCCTGAGCTGCTTTAGAATAATTTTGAGCTGCATCAGAACATTATAAGCAGTATAAGATGTAGATGCACTGGGATCAGTTTTGAGTATTGTTCTTGAGTCCAAAATAAGTAATGAGACAAAATCTGGACTAGTTTAAAGCTAAACCAGGAAATATTATAATGGCAAACTGGAAAATGACTCAAGACTTCTGTCTACTAAGGTCGTCAGAAGTATCAAATATCACATAACCGATACTAAAATTTGTGCAGAAACTAGATACTCATTTGAGCATGTATTGATCCTAAAAACACAGTCACAGAACAGAAATGAGCCCTTCCTGAGCTGCTTTAGAAGGATCTTGAGCTGTATCAGAACATTATAAGCAGTATAAGACCACAGATTTGTATATTAGATGCACTGGGATCAGTTTTGAGTATTGTTCTTGAGTACAAAATAACTAATGAGACAAAATCTGGACTAGTTTAAAGCTAAACCAAGAAATATTATAATGGCAAACTGGAAAATGACTCAGGACTTAACTCAAACTAAACCAGGACTAAACCAGAACTAAACAAGGACTAAACCAGGACTAAACGGCCCATGTGAAGACCACAGACTTGTATATTAGATGCACTGGGATCAGTTTTGAGTATTGTTCTTGAGTCCAAAATAAGTAATGAGACAAAATCTGGACTAGTTTAAAGCTAAACCAGGAAATATTGTAATGGAAAACTGAAAAATGACTCAGGACTTAACCCAAACTAAAGCAAGACTAAAGCAAGACTAAACCAGGACTAATTAGGACTAAACCAGGACTAAACGGCACTAAATTAGATCATATCAGGATGTGAACTTCCAAAGACCTCCAGTGGTCCCACCTGCTTTCTTCTTGGACCATATTTCGAGAAGCAGAGTCCTGAATCTCACCGCACAGACTCACATTTCTACACAGATCAGTGGAGTTGACTGGGGGTCATCCTGGTTCCTTCCCATATTAGAGATGCAGGTAAAGATGGAGGTGATACTTTAAACTGTAGATGGTATCTCAAAGGACTAAAGGACTTTAACCTGAGCCAAGCGGCCATAAAGCACAAGGGCCTCCAGTCGGTGACATGTAAATGGGGTCAGTGATGTTTACAGAAGATGGGAAGAAGGAGAAAAGTGGTCAGAAAAGGATAGTATTACAAATAAAAGCGATTTAATTTGAACTTTCTATGCCTGGAGAAGTTTCAAACCCTCCTCCTGTCCAAAGCTCAACAACAATTCTCCTGAAATATACAAATCCTAACGCAAAATTGCACACAACAAACCTGATTCGATGTAGTTTACAGCAGGATGCGCGTTGATTGTGTTGTGACGGGGCAGTGTCTTTGTGCGTAAAACAAAGGGAGGGGTGATTCAAAGCGTCAAAATGAAAATGAAACCTGTAAAACATAACAATAACAAGTGTTTTCAGTAAATTTAGCATTTTCAAAACAATAAAAGGTGCTATAATTTGAAACATTCCCGGTAAAGCAGTAACTTCTGTGTGGAGACAAGCAGGTGAAATACCCTCAGACAGAAAAGTGACCCACTGCTCAGGGTCTGATTATAATAATTAAAGATAAGTATATTTTTGACCCACTGTTGGACCAAGAAACCAGCTGAAGATAATGGAAAGATCAGCAACTGGCAACTATAGAAACCGTATTCTCAGTTTCAGTACATTTGTCTAATCATGTTTCATTTTTTGTCAGATCCTGTGAACCTACCATAACCCTAACCTCAACAACAGCGACGAGGCCCTAACTATAACTGGTATTTTATCAAATCAATCTATCAAATCTACTAAACAAGATAACACGTAAAAAATAATTGATACTTTGCAGCTCATCGACATGCCCTGGGGGTGTGATGCTAGCTGAAGGCTCTGCTCTGACTGTAGCCCTATTAAAACTATAATCTGATTTTTATTTTCACATATAGCATTACAAATCGACATGCCCTGGGGGTGTGATGCTATAATATAACTATAATCTGATCTTTATTTTCACATATAGCATCACAAAATAGCATTAATAGCAATAGCATTACAATCACCTAGCTAATATTAATCAACCAAACTACAACCTAAACTGGACTAGCATTAATAGCAATAGCATTACAATCACCTAGCTAATATAAACCAACCAAACACCTAAACTGGACCAAATGTGCCGTTTAAATACATTTTGCGACGTTTTGAGACAGTGTTAAAACTTTCTGGCATTTGTTTGCTAATGTGTGCATCGTGTCGCCATGGTAACAGATGAACATTTCACCATATTTCATTACAGTGACTTGACTAAATTGTCTAAAAGCGCGCAAAAACCCTTTAAAATATGGAAATATGGTTTGATCACGTAGAACAGGCCTACTACTTGCAGAAGGTTATGACTATTTTGACTATTTCTCAAGGCGTGTTCATTAATGACCAAATATGAGCAGTAAATAGCCAACCTAAAGTATTATTGCCCAGATTTTGATATTGGCAGTCCATGGGCAAAATAATAATCTTCAAATTATCAGTCACGAGAACAGAAAGTGATTCTGTTTACTGATTAGATTTTCAAATTTGTTGTTCAGATCGACACTTGTGCGCGCTTTGCTCACAATCGTTGCTGTAGGTTTTGTGTAGCGCAGCGAGCACCGAAGCCACATCAATAACTGTTGGTTTGCTGCTTGCTAAGAAAACCCACAAACCTACTTTAACATGGGCTGTTTACGTTTCAATGGAACACACCCAAATGCAATGAAGGAACGACATGCATTAAAAAAACGCATTGATTTCTGCTTTGTGTTTCATGAAGTTGTATAATGAGTTGCACACACACTCATTATACTACATTAAAATAAACTTATAATACTGTTAAAGATGCACGATGTAACTTTGGCTTATCTATCTCCATGGAAGCAAACAAATGCACACTTTAGGTCAAGTTACAAGTCAGATCTATGGCGAGGCCCACCAAGAATTTCTGTTTTTGAGCAATAAATACTTTCATAAAAGCAATAAAGCTCAGTTTAATGCCATACCAGCCAAAAATATAAAAATATCTCCAAATCTACATGGAGACAAGCATGCACCAGAAGAAAGCACCTTTAAAATGTATCTTCAAA
>JACN01118959.1:0-15110 GCA_000787155.1 Scartelaos histophorus | reverse complement strand
AATAATAAAATAAAAAAATAAAAAAAAGGGAGGAAAAAAGGGTTATTCAGTCGTCCTTCAGATCTTGAGGAAGGGTTAGAGAGTCAACGTGAGATAAAAAGGGGTCCCAGACAGTATGGAATGATTTAACAGAGCGTTTGAGTGAAAATCTCAGTTTTTCAAGCTTAAGATTGAAAAGCACTTCGTGAACCCAGTGGACATGTGAAGGGGGATGGGAATCCAGGCCCAGTGGACATGTGAAGGGGGATGGGAATCCAGGCCATTCTAATGAAGGTGTGTGGAGTCTAAATCACAGTGGAGCACTTCCTGTATCGCCACATGACATCATAAGGTGGAGCATCACATGAGGGAATAGTTCGTTCTCTCACACTCTCAGTTTCTATGGAAGGAAACAACTTTATAGCATTGATTAGAAAATAGCCTAACTCGGGCCCTTTAACTATTATCTCCAAAAAACAGCAAACAATTTAGCCTCGATGCCATTTCACGACATTGTTTCTCCCTACCACGCGGTGCTGCTTTTAGTCTTACCTGTGCTTCCTTCTCTTTCACATGCCTGACTTGGCTTGTCCCACATTGTGCTTGGGAAAGGTGCGATCAAAGATAAGGCCGCTGGAACCTGCAGTAAACACTTGTGTGAATGGAGACAGACCCGATAACGCAGAGCAGTGAGGAAATTGGAAGATAGTTACAAGACCTAGAGACATCCAACACTCTGGAAATTACGGTTGCCAAGTGCAGCGGCTGCTTTCTGGATGATACAACGCGGTTTAAAGCGTTCTAAAGTAGATGTATTGTTGTTCCGCTTGGTTTGTTAATTTAGAGTTTTGTGCACCGGGAGGGAGACGCCAGGAGCTGGAAAAAGGTGCAGGCATGAGTCAGTAGAGGAGCTTAGGCTTGAATGTGTTGAGGAGGTGTTATAAAGAAGGTATGGTAATTAGCGCCACGGGTGAAGCCTCGTTAATCCTCACCCAGTAATTAAAGCTCAAAGGTGCGATGCGCTGCCATGAGCAAGACTAGCCTACCATGCAAAAGTCTAGCACAACAGTCACTTCCTTTCACAACTGATCCGGCAGATTGACGTCCACCATCTTGGGCGGCTGCTATCACAATTACCACAATCGCAAATTAACACCTATCCAAAAGGTCACAATTTTGTTTTTTTTCACAAATCAGGCGGCATCTATCCACAGTGAAAAGGCACGGTTTTATCTTAATAAGCAAGCATCATAATTACAAGCTTGGAGGCAGACTTCCAAAACAAGTTTAAATGCTCTGTTTTGTAACTCTCCACAGCCCTGAAGGACCGCCCACCTCCCATAATCAGACAAGGACCGTCCAATCAGACGCAGGCGCTGGGGGGCGTGACTGTCCTCAGGTGTCAGGCGTCAGGGGACCCCGAGCCCACGGTGACCTGGAGGAAAAACGGGGCCAGTCTGCTGGGCAAAGACCCTCGGTTTTCACTGTTGGAGCACGGAAGTCTGCAGATCCAGAACACCAAGGTGGGTTATGCAAATAGAAAATATATGTTAACAATATAATGGTAGTGGTAAAAGTATAAAGTGACATTTGTTGCATGTCACTACTCTTTAATGAAAAACTAAAAACTTACTAAAAGACCACCAAAGGCAAATAATGTGTGCAGAAGTAGTTTTCTTGCTGGACATTGCTGATCTGTTTGAGGTAAAGTGTGTCCCCGTCAACACAGTGGACTAAACCCAAGTCTTATAACAGTTTTTATTTTATTTATTATTAAAATTCACATTATTTGAACATGTAACGTTGTTGTTGTGACAATGTGCCTGTTATTTCTGACCAGCTTGATTCTGGGCTTTTGACTGAAGTAATTACTGAGATCTGAAAACACATCAAATCAACAATCCAATTACGCGGAAATAAACAAGTGGTCTGCAATTATCACGGAAACTGTAAACAAACTGTTAATTTAGACAGATAATGACTTCCTTCAGTAATTTCCCCACCTCTTTGTTAAAATGTTTTTCCAATCTTTGTGAACCACTGGTGCACATCCAGATTGGGTTATAGCAGTAGCCTTCAATTCATGTTATAAACTAGCTCCCCATTAGACACATGCTTTTATTTAATGTGACTTGATTCATTCTGTTTTAAACGGAAGTCAATGACTTTTCAAATTTAATTAGAGGGCAACCTTGTTATCTTTACTTAAGCCCTTCTGCTGTGTCTAGGTAAACAACACAGTTTTTTTGTGAATTTCCGTAAATGGAGATAATTGAAATACTAGAGTGATACTGATTTTTGGTGTTAAGAAGAAAGCTGATGAACTACTTTAGGAAATACTTTTTATTTTGACTTAAAATTGTGCAGAAGATCACTAACAGATCAAGGACAATATGTGAATTATGGTTATATTCCCGTGAATGGCTACACCAGCTTGCAAACGCCTGATCTCTGAAGGGAACAGGGCTGAGTCTGGTTAGTTCTGGGAGGGAAACCACCTGAAATATCGGGTGCAATAATGTTGCAGCAGTCTCTGTGGTTAGAGTGCTTGTCCAGCAACTTGAAGGTCAGCAGACTGATTCGCGCTTGAGCCAGTGCATACTTTAGCTGTGTCCTTGGGCAAGACACCCACCTTGCCTATGTATGAATGTGGAATGTGAGTGTTTGCTGTCGGTCTAAAGGGCCATTAGCACAGGTAGGCAGCCTCGTGTCCTTCGGACAACCCAGGCCAGATGTGGCCAGCACTGTAGTTTTCCACCACTGAGAATGAAAAATATATTGTAAAGCACTACATGAGATTTGATTTATTCGTTATCATTATGACAGTGCTGTCTCAGAATCATGTTTCAAGATAAAAAACTGGGAAATGTTAACAATTTATTAACTATAACAACTATAACTATAATCGACTATAACAGTTGCATAGCCCAAATTATATTGTATTGGGGATTTGACTGGAAAGAGAGTTTTCTGCTGCTTGAATGTCCACATAATCTTATTCTACTTTACATAATAAGCACATCTAATTAACGCAGACATTTTACACTGTATATAACCAAGGCACAATCCCATCCATTTTACTACCTTTTCCATATAACCTTTTATAAGTACAAAGTATGCCAAACTAACTTCATTACTCGGATTGCCTGCGCCACTTTCACTGCACCGTCGATAAAAGCGCAGTGAAGAAGGAAAAACACTATAAACGTATAGCATGTCAACAGAATCACGTGTTTTCATGTTTGTCTATTGCCCGTCTCAAAGGAAGGAAACTGCTCTCATCTCCCCATCCATGACAAGCAACTGTAATGCAGATAGACAGGTGCAGTCAGGTCGCCTTTAAAAGATGAATAGGGAGTATTGATTTTTATAAGACGTTAAATGCTGCTATCTTGTCTTGAATTTCAAAATCTCAGAGGTAGCAGATCAACTCAAGGACAGGAACTACGGGGAGAAGGGAGGAAATATATTGAAGAGATTGCAATATATGGCGTCCTCCTTGTGTCAAAGTGCTAGGCTGGTGTCACTGCTTTCTATTTGAGAGATAACGCAGTGGTGAGGGTCTCCTATACGGCGCCAATATAAAATAGATCGCCCCATCTCTTATATCCTGTGTCAGCACCAATGATGATAATGTTGATGGCTCAGAAAATGGGGGCTGACTATTACAGGATGAAATCAATTAAGAAAATTAATGTTAGCTCTTACAGATTTTTTTTTTTTTTTCATTGCTCGGTGTTAAAGTTTCCTCCTCATCCACTCTCGGAGCATTTCTGGAGCCAAATGCAGGCCAGAGGAGGTTAATGCACTTTTACTGTTCGACTATAACAGCCAGCCTCCTTCAAAAGCCCCAGCTGACGTAAGAGCTTGTAGAATCCATGTGGGATCACAGTTACAAAGGCTCCCCAATCCTGTCAGAGGCTGCAACACAACAACGCTGTAAAGTACGATGTGATTAGGGATTTGGCAGCGACTTGCTTGGTCTTGGAATATCAAGAGCAACTTCCAAATCCATACACTTTAATAGGAAAGTTTACATCTTTTAGGAGTTCTGGGTTATAATTTTAATGCAAGTATTAGATATATAAGGAAAAAAATAAAGATGGAAAATATTTAAATTAATGAAATGTAAAGCACAAAGGGAACATGCATGTGACTCATTGGTGACTCGGTTGCAGTGCGGAACGATAATTAAAGAAATGTTTATTTTAATGATTTGTGAAAGGAGCAGGGTTTATAAGATTCTTTCTGCTCTTCTTGTTTATGCCAGTAATGACAAGGAACATAATGGTCGGAACATGTATTTATGTTAATTGCCAGATGTTTTTGTTGCTTTCTTTAAATTGATGCTAACTATATGAAATGGCATGAGCAATAATTAAGTAAATAAATATTAGATACATTTTATGCAATGGTTACAGTCCTCCAGCTAATGCAGTTATCCCATGAAATGTTGAAAGGAAAGGTTTTTTTTTCTCTCTTTTCAGCATAGATCAGTTAATAATATGAAAAACAATTACCTGCAGGTTGCATATTTACATTTAAATTTGCATTATTGTATGTGAAATAGTTACATTTGCTTTCCTCACAAATATATTCCATTTATAATTAACATTGTGCTGTCCTTATGACACACATATGCCTATGTGTTCAACAGCATTACTGATTCCTCTTCTTGTGGAATGTATTGATGAATGAACAGTATTAATATGTATTTCCATAGCTCTCTGACTCCGGACTGTTCACCTGTGTGGCGACCAGCTCAAGTGGTGAAACCTCATGGAGTGCCTACTTGGATGTCAGAGGTCTGTGCTAAAGATGTTATTAATATTCAACATACTACTCATTACTTAATGCAATTTAAATTAAACCCATTTCCTCTGCCCTCCATCATTCCATCATTATCATATTAGATATTATTTCTCTTGCAGAATCGACTGATCTCATAGACTTCATGGCCCACAACGCCACGGCTCTCCCCGGTCCACCCTCAAAGCCAGAGGTCACCGATGTTACCAAGAGCAGCATCTCGTTGTCATGGGAACCAGGTCCGGAGGCGGGCTCCCCGGTGTCCTCCTATGTCATTGAGGCCTTCGGGTATGTCTGCGACCTATGGCCTGCAGCTCAGTGTGGTGACCCCAAATGTGCATGACAGGAGCAGATGTGGGTGTCTGTGTGGGCATTCAAGCAAGAGTGCATATTCTGGAGCCCTTTAATAATTCATCTATAGACTTTTAAAACATCAGCTGCATAAAAAGAGGGATGACACACCCTTTTGAAAATGGATCCAAAAATATTCCACTGACCACTTTAGGCTGGTTATTGTGGCTAACAGCGTAAAAAGCATTGATAATCAATTAACTTCAAATGGATAGCAGACACATCAATTTTTCCCCAAAGGCTATACTCTCGTCTGCTCCATTTTATCATTCTGTTTCTCATGGAGGCAACACTGGTGTGAGGTGTGTTTTTTTTTTGGTCTTCCTCTCTTACAGCCAGTCCGTGAGTAACAGCTGGCAGACAGTTGCAGACCATGTGAAAACCACAGAGTTTACGGTCCGGGATCTACGGCCCAACACAGTCTATCTGTTCATCATCAGAGCGGTGAACGCGCAAGGGCTCGGAGACCCCAGTCCTATGTCTGAGCCTGTGAGGACACAAGGTACACATACAGTACTGTGTCTTTGAGGCAGTCTTACTAATAGTTTCAGAGTCAAGAAATGTTTTTAGTTGCTGCAAACATAGTGATGACAGCAATAGGTAGTCATGGAGGTGCTGTAGTAGTAGTAGTAGTAGTAGTAGTAGTAGTAGTAGTAGTGCAATGTAAATGTAATCCTATTTTACAATAATATGCCATATTACTGGACAACAGCTCATATTCAATAATACCACAATAGACATTAAATGGTATACATTTTTCAAGTAAAGTGCATTATTTTTAAATTATCTTCATGTAATCTTCATTCTAATGTTATGTAAATGATTTAAATAATGTTAAACAATGTGTCCATTTCAGACATCAGCCCCCCGGCTCAGGGCGTGGACCACCGGCGAGTGCAGAAAGAGCTGGGGGACGTGGTGGTCAGCATGCACAACCCTGTGGTGCTCAGCTCCACAGCAGTGCAGGTCACATGGACTGTGAGTATTTCAAACCTAAACTGTTGAAAATACTTATTTATTTGTGTATTTTGAGATTGCCAAATACAAATCCCACCTAAGCTTGTTTGGAGAACTTTTTACTTTGGCATGTGCCTCTGCCTGGGATTAGCTGGCACACACCTGCTGTACACATCGAGTTTGAACAGCTGCTGCTAAGTCAATTTCCAATGGTTTTGGGTGATGCCGGAATTAAGACTTATGTCTGTGCTCGGGCCCAATACATCACCATTAGGCGTTACACGTGTCACTTTTAGAGGCTGTTGGGGAGGCAGACCCCTTTATCTGGTGAATGTTATTTTGTGTCTGTTGGCAAGGTGTCCCGCTGCTGCCACTCGGGGTTAATGACACACCCAGGATGTACTTACAACGCTCTGCTATTTCATGCTTGTCACTCCGGCGTCCACACTCTCCAATTCCACCTACCCTGTGTTCATAGTTAATCTAAACCATGGGTTATTCTGCCTGATACTATTTCGGGGTGACACAGTCACGGGCTTGTTTGCTGTCGTAAATCAAGAGTCCATATTAATGCATGTTATTTTTGGTTTATGGTTTACAAAGGTCTTTATTTCCCCCTGGATATTTTGTGTTAACTGTTGTTCTTCTTAAATGTCATGAAATACATTTGAATTACAATTTACTCAAATGTGCAATGCAAATTCTATTTGAGTTCAAATATTATACTTTATGTTATGTTTTTCCTTGCAGACCTTGAATTGTACATATAATTATAGAAGAGATTCAATCTGGAGAGCTAGAGCTGATTGGTCAGTGCTTCCTGTATTAGAAGACCACTATCGTTTTGCACCTTACAATTTTGAACACATATTCAGACCCTCTGATTGATAAAAACAATTTAATTTCCTATGCAGGCAAGCGCCACGAGCAAAAACATTCAACATTTATTAACCCAGACAGTCCTTTAATAAAAATTCTTTAGAATGTCTATTAGTCCAGCTTGTGTCGCCTCCTTCAAACCTGGAACATGTTGTCTCATCCATTTCCTGTTTATCTCCTATGCATCTAACCACAGATGTCCGGCCTTGACTCCCTCCGCCTCTCTCTAAATGATACATGCTCTCACAAATAGTCTCCCAGTGACAGTGGCCACATCCTAGCACATAATGGTGACAGCTCAATTATAGATACAGCATAACTTCCCATTATTTTGCCTTGTCACAGATATTGCTATTGCTAGTTGTTTTATGATGAGTTGCATCACCGCATAGATATATTTCTCCCATCTTTTTCTTTCCTTTCGCGAGCAAACAAACAAGTGTCACAACTTATTGATAGCCGCATGCTTTTTAGATGTCAGAGGTGCGTAATTAAAATTCAGCAGTTGTCTGTGCAGAATGCATTTACCATACCATTAGCGTAGAGTTTGCAAAGTAAGTACACTGGCTTAGTCATCAAGTCGTGTAACACACAATTAAAGCTGCCAGTTCTTCTAAAGTGATTCGTTTAGTTTTAAGAGCTCCACTAATAATGACCTCTCTGCTGCTCCCATAGGCACGCTCGTGGATACAACTTAGAGATAGCGGCGTTGAGATGAGCTTCACGTCCTTTCTTTGTACTGCCAAGAAGCGTGCATTTTAAAGTCATACCCGTACGACATGCTAATACATTCCCACAGTCAGAAACGCATAAATAAATAAACAAAGTGATAGCAGCGGAGCTAAATAAATAAACATAAATGTGATGCAAGAATTCCATCACGAAGAAAAGAAAACTGTTAGAGTAAGTTGAAAATATGAAAAGATTTCGTTTTGCCTTTTGCATATCTAAAATTTACTCTATTATTTTGTCATGCTGGAGTCTAACATCCAAATTTGCAAAATCGTCAATCACCGTCTGAACGTGAACGGAAGTATGTTTGGTCCTCATGTCTGCAAAAAATCCACTGAAAATTAGTTTTTTAAATACTTCAGTTCTTTGCACGATTCTCTAAAGAAAAGATTAAGACGTAATATTAAGAAATTCACTCGCTTTTTTGGCTCGGGAGCTATAAATTTGCACTGAATCACTGAATTTATATCGCTGTGCAGATAGCTGTGAGAGCAATCTATATGAAATCGTATATAACGACATTAGTGAAGCGCTTTTAAACACTCATTTTAAAAGTTTAAAGTAAACGACCATTTTATATAATCTGTAAAAATGTTCTTTCTTGCACGCTCTGCTCTTATATTTATCTTATATTTAAGTCAACCCCAAACCAGAGACACAAAAACCCGTTTCAGAGAAGAACCTAGTACTTTGAGTAGTATTTTGGCAATAGTATATTTAATTTACTGTGTTGCCTGAATATTCTACAGTATAGCTTTCCTTGTAACTGAACATTTGTAACTGAATAATGCTATATATATTTAGAGGTCTTGTGTTACGAAAAATTCACTCTTGTATCCTTTATTTTTAGTCTCTCTGCATTTCCAAAATACCTTGTCATTTAAATACACTGTCTTATTTTATATTTTCTCACCAGGTGGAGAATCCATCGCAGTTTATCCAAGGCTACCGTGTTCTGTACCGGCAGACGTCAGGACTGCCCTCCCCGGGGCCCTGGCAGATCCAGGACGTGAAGGTGGCCTCAGAGAGAGACATCACCCTGAGCGGCCTGAAGAAAGGCATCGTCTACGAAATTAAAGTGAGGCCGTACTTCAACGAGTTCCAGGGCGCCGATAGTGAGTCCATGACGGCTCGCACCATGGAGGAAGGTACGAGACAAATGAACTTAAGATTCCATTTTTTAGAAGCGCCTCATTTAGCGACGTGAGCGTGAACAGGTGTTGTCATATATCAGTTTGCGAAGGCTGCTGTGGTTTCTGTCTCTGGAGTGCACTTTAAAAAAAATCACTGATTGGCTGGAACGTTAATTAACTTTTTGATGATAGAATAGTATAGTAAAGTATTTTTAGCAGGTGTTATCATGTATTACTGTTACGTTGAAGAAAAAGTAGTGCCCATGTTGATATCCTAGACACCAACATATCAGTATCTTCTGCTCGTCTCCACTGGGATATTTAGAATTTTATGGCATTAAACACACTTCTTGGACTTATTTTATTATAATTTAGTTGTGTTTTTTGATGAAAAGTTGCTATTCTTACTGGGAGATGCTTGGACGTATCATAGATCTAGGGACTACGGATGAAAATGAGCTTTGTAGCTAAAATCTGGCATATTTCCATTTGTTTTATACTTATGTTCATTAATGTGCATTGTCCCTATCAAATAAATAAATGAATGAATGAATGAATCTGAACTGTAACTTGGCCTGGTCGCATCATCTGCTTTTCTCAGATAGATAATTATATATAATAAATGTCAAACGGTTCCAGGCAAAGCAATAACATCAAGACACATTGTGAAGAACTAGAAAACAGTGTTAGTATCAGAATAAACGTGATACTTTGCACATTGTAGGTACATGTGTGAATGCATCACAAGGCTAAACAAAGTCAGTTTATTCAGGGACCATTTTTCTTTCATAATCACTTCCAGGTAAAAGTAACCGTCCATTTAGTCACCCCCTTGTGTTCGCTTCTATTTATTCGCTTGTAAAATAGCAGTGCGGCCGGATGGCGATAGATAATGGCGTTTCAAGTGCTCCCACCTACACAAGCCGAGCATCGCGGCGCCACCTCCCCTGTGTGCAGAAACAGGTCTCCCAGAATGCTTTGCTCCAGGGGTCTGTGACAGGCTTGGGTCTTGTGAGCTCGTGGGCGACGGAGAGGAGGGTGTAAACTGTCTTTTTTGACACTAACTCAACTCTCTCCTGGATTCTTTGTGGACCCCCACTGCCACTGTGCTGTCACACTCCAGGCAGGCCTACATTATATTACCCAACCACTCACTCTTCTCGATTTCCAATACATGCAATATGGAGCCCACTTAAGTCCCACCCACTCCGCACTGGAAGGAGAATAATTCATCACAGCGCATTGACTTTGCTCGTCTGCTTCCTTCAAAAGTTCTCCTCTGTGCAAAAAGTACCATTAATATACTCTTCCGACAGGATAAACCAAACAATACGAGTTTAAGAAGGATAAAATGTGTTATATAGGGCATTGAGGGTCAATCAATAAGCTGCTTCTTTTCAGCAGTTTAAACTATTGTGTTTGGGTGAAATAATACTGTTCCGTTTTTTTTCTCTTGGCTTCCTTATTCTCTCTGCAATTTTTGGATGACAAGAAAATCAAACCTGCTTTTGTTACATTGGTTTGCCTTGTTATAAAATACAAGAATCATTGTTCTGTCCAAAAAGGTGCACAGCTTTTCTGGTGGAGGGTCTGTCACCTGCTTGCCCTCAAGAAAATTGTATTGCTTTGTCTAGAATATTCCACAGTGTAGATTAAACCTATCACAAGGAGATAAGCGAGATAACAAGTCAGATCTGTGGAGAGTCCCCCTATGCACAATGTTGAGCAATAGAAACACCTGTAATGAATAAATGCTAAATGGATATGTTTTATACCAGGGAATATTCCAGGGAAAACTATGACACTTCCATGGAGATAAGGTTGTAGCGAACCAGAAAATGTGGTGCAGTTGTTGCAAAATGTGGAAAATCACCAGAAAATGTGGTGTAGTTTTGAAATGATTAAAAATTTGACTATTACCGTAATAATCAACAACTTAAAACAAACTAGTATCTCTTTTGAATGAGAAAAATCATACAAAATCTGCAGGTAATAGGAAGCTGAAACCAAGAACACAACAAACAAATCTGTATTTATGAAAATATTAAAACATTATATTTTTGAAACAATTGAATTTCAATAGCCTCACAGTTTTCAAGTGGAGATGTTTGAAGTTATTAATTTTCCCTATTAGATTTTATATTTTTAGCCTTGAAGTGCCACCCATTATTTCCCCACTTTCAGCACTAGTAAAACAATGTATTATCTTTTGTTGTGCACAAACAAGCTACAACAATGTCTGAAACAAGAGCACATGAAATCAGAAAATACTTTTGAAGACCCTGGCACATTTCAGACATCAGAATAAAGCGGCAGCCACTGAATCATTCACAGGAGTAATCCCCAACATCACAGACATTTGATGGAAGCCCCACAACGCAGCATCTTCTCTTCAACGCTCACATAAAAAGAAATTCTCCACATTGTCCAATTATTTTGACCATGAAGGACCACTGGAGGTCTTGGTGGGTGGAGTTCCTCGCTCTCATTACAGGCGTAGATCCTGGAAATAAGGCTTCGCGGTTTGGCAATAATTGGTTTGATCTATCAGTACTCCTGGGTCTGCAAATGTGCTGGACAGCAGATTTCCACCGCCTTCCCGCTCCATCAAAGCAGGTTTTGTGAGAGCTGGTAACCATAGCAAAGGGTGTCCCGGGGGTTCAGGGGTCAAAACAACTGATGTTTTTCACTGCGTCGTGCTGGGGATGGATGAGGAACCCGCGACGTTGATTAATGGCCCTCATAACTCGGCCCGGGTCCGTCTCTGATAGAAAATGGACAAAAGCAGGATGCGGTGTGATGCTGCTGTCATCATAATGCGGTCAAAGGAAAAGGGAATGCCCCAAGGTTTGGATTGGTAACGCCTGAAAGACAGCGCTTTTTGCAACATCACTGTCCATTCATTGCCATATCATTAGCAAATGTCCTGTGCTTTGATATGTTTATATGAATTTATCTTTGCATCAGAGGACAGAGTCTTTATCATGGGCCCTATGGAGCATACACCTTGGTTAATAACTAGTCAGTCACAGCTGTACACTCATGTCTGTGATAATGGGAAGAATAACTGACTACAGATTCATGTCCTCTTCATCTGATGCTCAGTTTGAACTTGAGCAGATTTGTCTAGAAGGTGTACCTAAAATTGTGGCCGCTGGGAGATTTGTGCAAGTATGTGTTTGTGTTGACACTAAACTGAACTGCATCAAACAAACGTTTGTTCTTATGAATTCGGGCATTTGGAGTATCAGTATGAAGAAGTCCTGCCTTGTTGTGATGCGGTGACCATTTGTCGTAATGTTATCCTGAGTCATTACGGGTAATGCAGTCCTTATTCATCCTCTGGGATGGTTTTACATATGGAAATAGCAGAAGTATGCTTAATGGTTCCTGTCTACTCCTAATGTAAACCTTTAACAGAGTGGACAAGCCCCATCGCTCTGCTGAAACAGCACAAGTGAAATCAAAACGCCAGCAAACCTGTCCTCCACTTCCCACCAACATTTATCATAGGATACATTATGTCCGATACAGCTCTGGTTCAATGTCATTATTTTTTCAAATACTTTGACCCTGCAAGCACTTTTCTATACTTTCTTCCAACGACCAAAGTCTTTGTTTGCTGTTGTAAAAAGTAGTTGCCATACTGTTTAGGTTCATTCAGGTTAGATCTCATCAGATTATGTATTTTTAGTGATTATGTATTTTTAGTGAGTTAGTTTAATGAAAGCATTTACACTAGAGGTCCTTGAATACTGAGGTGTTTACATCTTTTGCTTTTCATTTTGTTTAACAATATTATTAAAATAGTTTAAAGGATTTTGCACAGTTGTGGAGCTATCTATATCTATCTACTATCTATAAGATACAGTAAAGTGTAATGGTGACTGCAGAGTTATCTTAGAGGTGGTCAGTCTCCATCTATATCATGTCCAGTGTATAATCTAATTTCCTTTGTCTTAACATCAGCGTAGGCTTTTTCTCCACCACTTGCTGTTTTCTTAATGAGACAGCACACACATGTTCATCAGCCATTTTGAGAACCAAACCCATCTGGGAGCCTCAAATCACGCCGACCATGTTGTTTTCTCCTCACCAAGTGCCAGAGCAGACCGCTCCATCATGGCCCACCTGCTACGACTTCAATGCACTTCCTACATAGTTTTGCTGTTAGTAGCATTGTTTTCACACATTTTAATTGAGTCCAGGGAAGTTATTTTATCCATTTGGTAACAACATTATTATAACCTTAATGGGAATAGCGTGGATTATGTGCCCGTAACAGTTGCATTGCCCATTCACCGAGAAATAACAATTGTCATTTTGTTTGCTTCGTGCAGACATCAGATTTGTTCATTTAGGTTTTCGTGCCAGTGTTTAAAAAATGGTCTATTAAGAGGAGAGCTGAAATTTGGCAGTGTGAGCCAAAGTAGCCCATTTGTGTCTGAAAGCCATCCTAGAGTCCTCATTATAGCATGGGAAGATTGACCATTTTCATTGCGATAAGATATGCAGGATTTGAATAGGGCTACTTTGGAAGCGGTTTGTCTGTGTTCATAATAGCACTAATTCATTATTGAAGGATTTTTAGACATGGAACAAGAATTGCTGCTATCTACGTTTTGGTTTATTTTGATCAGACATAACTATGTTGGTTAAACACTGTTTGGAGTATAACTTAGAATGCCAGTGATTTAATGATGTGTAAATTATTGTAAATGAAAGAACAGTTGCAGCGGATGTATCCTGGTTTAGACAAACTCTCTACCGATAAGATAGGAAATGGAGATAGAGCGCTCTAGGAGCCATCTGCCATGCTGGCCATGAAAATACACGGCTCCATTGTTCATTCTGTATGAATAAACTTGAAATTTTTCATTAAAAGAATAAATGTGATACTGTTAATTGCTGTTGCTTTACCATTGTTTGGCATTAAACCTATAAACAATGTAGCTTTCTAGTGTTTTGTCCTGAAGGAAGTGAAGAATAATCTGTGGAATGTTCCGCAGTATTGCATTACACTTATTTAGGGCCAAGTTACATGTCATATCTGTAGGAATGCAAGTTATTAGTTAAATGAAAACTAGTTAAATGCTATTAAGTAAATGCAAGATGAATATGTTTTATGCCATACCGGGACATTACAGACAAAGCAACATTTCCATGGAGATAAGCAGATGAAAAGTTGCACAGTGCACCTTTAAAAATAGTTATAGTAGCAAGAACAATTGTAAATTTTTAGAGCATTCTTCGCCAGGTAGCTACATTTATTTATTAGTTTATTAACTCACTCACTATTCACTTCAAATGATCAAGCAGAATAGTTTTTTTGTGGCTTGGACTGTCTTATTTGTAGGGAATTTAGAGTGCAATTTAGAGTGCAATTTAAAACATATATATATACGCTTTGTGTTCCAGCTCCCAGTGCCCCTCCCCAGCAAGTGGTGGTCCTGACAGTGGGCAATCACAACAGCACATCCATCAGCGTATCCTGGGACCCCCCTCCCTCGGACGAACAGAACGGCATCATCCAAGAGTACAAGGTAACACGTTTCCAACCTGCATATTTAAGCAACCCTCAATCACACAAACTCAACACGGGATCCCCCTGCTCGTCTCGTCTTTGTCAGATTTGGTGTTTGGCCAACGAAACCCGCTTCCACATCAATAAGAGCGTGGACGCAACCATCCGTTCAGTGGTACTCGGGGGGCTGCAGAGCGGGGTGCAGTACCGTGTGGAAGTGGCGGCGGGGACCAGCGCTGGAGTGGGGGTCAAGAGCAAACCCCAGCTCATCATCCTGGGTAATCCACTCTCACATGCCCCACCTGAAGTCAAATAGAATGACCTAATAATGGCGCTCCTATAGGCCTGCACCGGCACAGTTGGGGGTCTGGAAAAATGATTTATCAATTTATCGCACTTGGAGAAAAGAAGATTGCACATTACAAGGCAGACGTCCAGGGAGAAATCAATAGCAGTTCATTAAGTGTAGTGTCTGGTAACACGGAGCCAAGTACTGTTAGCCATATCAATAATCCCCTTCAATATGTGGGCATCTGGCACTAACAAAGTAGACAGTGTTTTTGCAGCGAGCTTATCGGCCTATCACATCTTATCAAACACCTAAAGGATGCTCAAATCATATAAGCTCAGAATCAATATCTCAGACCAGGGCCAGATGCGCTTCTTCTTCTGCGACTTTTGACTGATATTTAATAACAGCGCTACCACACGAGGCAGAGGGGAACACACAGGCTCACGGACACAGA
>KN520919.1:30303-47463 GCA_000787155.1 Scartelaos histophorus | reverse complement strand
CAATAAAGAGAAATTGAATTGAAAAATTGAATTATCTCATCAAAAACATACATGGAGCTGTGTTTATTTTATTCACCTTTTTGCAACCCTTTATTATTAGTCTGCCTACATCTCCAAAGCTCAAAATGCACTGCTCCACCTTGTGATGTCATGCAGTGGTAGTTTTCAAGTTTTCAATTTTCAAACAGCCATTTAGCTTTAGCTCAGTACTGAGTTTAAGACTGAACATTCCATGACTGAAATATGAAAATGATTCTTGTGAAGGTGTTTGTAGTTTAAAAACACAGTGGAGCACTTCCTGTATGACATCACAAGGTGGAACAGAGTGGTTTTTTTTTTCTGTTTGGGAGAAGAACTCAGCCTAAATATTCAGGGTTTGTGCGTTAAATGTGTGAATGAAACAAAACACAACTCCAGGTATGTTTGTGATGAGGAAACAACATTATAACATATATTAGAAAATAGTAGTAGTAGTAGTAGTAGTAATCACAAGGAGAACACTTATCCATCATAACAGTAGTACTACAAATATTTGATAGGATAATTCGTAGCGGTTTGTTGCTCTAACAGTTAGCGAAACAATTTCCAAATGTGACAGCGTAATTAGTTGTATTCTCCAGTGAACTCGCGTGCTCGGTCAGGATTAAGATTCTCACTAAGATTCATTATCGTCCAATCTGTTGCCATGACGACAGCGCTCGGCTTACGTAACCCAAAAGTCTCGCTGAGCGTACAAGTTATTCCAGGGCAAACTTGAGCAAAAACTTTCCTCCGCGGTAAATGAGAGTTGAAGGGCTGCTTTGAAACTTTTGCCTTCACACCACATCAAGGTGTAGAAAGCAAACGCACCTCCGCGGAACTGCCGGGTTCTAGTGGTACTCCTCCTGATAGAGAGCAGAGAGGAGCTAGCGCCTCGAGGAAAACTTTTTCAAACTTCAAAACTCCGCGCTAAGCTTCCCCGCCACGCTCTGAATTACAGCGCGTCTCCACGATGTCCAGAGGGGTTCTACTTAAGTTCGACGCAGAGCGGATTGACGCTTTATCTCACTGTAGTCGTTTAACATGGATATTGTGTAGATGAGGATTTGGAAGGGAAGAATGTGTGGAGCGAGGGAGTAGCTGGGTGTTTTTGTAGGAGATATTTTAAACTCTAGTAAAACAACAACTGCATTGAAAAAGTGTATGCAGTAATACCGTGAAATTGTGGGATTCAACATATTCAATTTATGACAAGAGAGAAACTATATTAAAGAAAGGAAGTGTATAAAGCTGTAGCTCTCACTGCTTTGAAAAGGTGACTACACAACTGAACGTGGGTTGCCAGAGTAGGAATGTGCCGATATAGAAATCTGGTGTGACAATCTTTGCGAATTGCGATATCACGATAATTATGAAAGTTACTGACAGTTTAAAAATTGATAATTATGAATTATATTATGAGTAGGTTCCATATTAAACGGCTGTTCCAGTGTTGTACTTTGTTAGCGAAACTGTGATCTAGAAGAAAACACCACGGAAAAGTAACTTTTTTACACATTCTGGTGATTTATGGTGATTTTCTTTGTTGCCGATTATCATGATTAAATAAAATGTCCTACAAACTATTATTGTCAACACTTTTTATCACAATAAATTATGTTATTGTGTATTGTCCCATCCCTATGCCAGAGTCTTAACCTGCAGATAGAGACACATCCAAGTTCGTCTCATTCATATGGACCATTCCTCACGTGAAAGCTCAGAACCTCCAGAATTCCCGGAGTGTGATTTGATTTGCCTCCTTATATCTGGAAACACATTTAGGTAAAGTAAAAAAAAATAAATAAATAAAAAGCCTAATTACAGTTCCTTTGGAGAGGATATACTTTATTGGTACTTAATAAACTATTACATACGATCTACAGTATATTTTTATTTTATGCAACATTCAAATACAGTTTCATACTAGAAAATTGGACTTACTTTCTGTTCAACATTGCAAAACTAAGTGAGTTGGAGATATTTTTGCATTATTATACTTATATGATAGCATGTTTAAAATAACTCACCATTTCTACTGTTACTTTATATTAGAGAAGAAATACCCCAGTGGCTTACAACATCTATGAAAAAAATAAAGTAAAATGAAATAGTACTAAAATCTATCCTGCATTATTATTATCTTACATTACTATAACAATTATTACTATTACTACTACAACTTTTAAAAAGTAAAAAAATATATATATGATACTCTGTCCACCAGTTCTTTCCAAATGTTTAATGAAATAATAATAATTTTTTTAGGAACAGACTTATTGGAAACTTAAATATAATACTAAATATACGTCAAGGCAACTATTGTACCAATTTCCAGGAAAAACAACCACCAGAGAACGATTTCGTTTTCATCACTGAACCCTTTGAGACATACGCTCGCATATTACGTGAGAAACCTAATCCGGAGCACTATTTAGCCAATAGAACATGTCATCACTCTGCCGCTGTAATGCTACAGGGCACTCGAATTTGAACCGGGGACCTCTTGATCTGCAGTCAAACGCTCTAGCATCGCGCTCTACCCTTGTGACAAAGTCCACTCTCAGGCCCGGTGAAAGGGGGAGTCCATTGCCGAGCTTCATTTTGGGTTTGATCATGGCCACGCCGGCTAATCCCAAGTGACAAAGACAATGTGGTCCAGCAGGGTTGAGTTAGTGGGCAGGAAACCGGAGCCCTTAAGTCAACGACGAGACGAGAGCATGAAAAACAAAAGGGATGTCGGATTTCCCTGCCGCGCGATCCGGTGATGACAGCTTCAAGTGGATGTACGAGAATGAAAAGAGAGTTTGATTATTGAAAGAAATGATGGTTTGAGACAAGGAAACAAGTGTAGAGAAGTGTTGAAAGCAAGACTGACACTGATTTAACTAAAAACTTGCAGGTTAAATATAAGGACAGTTACCGGTTCCAAACTTTGAGAATCTATCTAAGGTTTACTTTTTTACAATTCTATGGGGTATTAACTGCTAACACAAAACATATTTCGATCAGATATTTCTCTTTTATTGTTTTGACAATGCTAAATTTGCTGCAAAACTTAGTCCCTCCCCCTTCAGAGCACTATCATAAGGCAACTGGCATATTCTCCTAAAGAAACTACTGCACATCACATCAGGTTTGTGAAGTTGTAATGTATTTTTTTGTATTTTGTATGTATATAATAAACATATATAGTCGTGTGGGAGCGTGGGTCATGAAGGCTTATGGGCAAAGCATTGAACAGAATCAAACTGCTGAATTTCCCTTTTGAGACAATAAAAGCCTAAAAACTTAACCGTATAATAGGGCTCAGGAGAGAGGTCGAATTCTTTTTTTTTTTGCTTGACACTAAACAGAAATAACAAAATGTTTTTCCATTTCATTGTTTTTCGTTCTTAATTGAAACTCAAAAGAATGAATGGTACATGGACCGATCTCAAACATACATGAATGACATATGAAACGTCTTCAGGCATGTTTTTGATGAGGGAACATTATAACATGGAAGAAAGCTCAAAAAGGAAAAAAACAAAAAAAAAAAACAAAAACAATTTTGTATAATTGGGATCTTGACTATTTTGTTTCTCTTGAATCTTGGACTGAAAAACGTAGTGACATTTGACCGGAAAATAATAACTATTACAATATGAAGAACTGGAATGAAAATTTGATTATTGGAAGAAATGGTCTGAATTTGAAACAAGTGTGGGCAAGTGTTGAAAGCAGGGCTGACATTGATTTGACCAAACAAAGGGTGTGCGTTACAGGCATAAGAAGAGAGCTAAAGGTCCAAACTCTGAGGTATTACTTTTAATGAATTCCTGACTGTTTTCTTTCAGTTGAATTAAGGATCTGAAGATGTAGCAGCCATTGAAGATTTAGGATTGCAATGCAGAAACTTTGATGGCAACAACAGTATTACAACAACCTGACTGAATGTTATTTGCTGTTGCACAAAATTGACTCTCATGAGCTTTAAGTCACGTTATAATGTTGTTACCTCATCAAAAACATACTTGGGGTTGTGTTTTGTTTCATTCACACATGCTTGAGTAAGCTCAAAATCCTCTGTTCCACCTTATGATGTCATGACGTGGTAGATTTCAAGTTAACAGCTCCTTTTATTTTACGTTCATAACACATATTGCAAAAAAGACTTGTAACCAGGTTATACTGACAAACATACCTGGCTTGTATTGCATTCTAGCTTCATTCATCTTCTCTAAGCACTCACAAAGGCAACATTTGCGTTTTGCCATTATTGTTGCGTCATAGATAAATCTCCAAACTTATTCTGGACTCGTTCTCTGTTCAAAATGTGTTTATTTCAGCTTTTTCAATTCCGACACCAATTTTGCTACTATGGCCTCACGTATCTGTCGATCCAGTAACTGCTACCAGTATCAGATGGGGTACCCCTAATTAGCATAGCATTCATGGGAAATAAAGACTTCATTTGTTCATTCCCAATGCTAACAGCAGAGGGAGCTCCAGTGTCTAAATTCCTGATTGGAAACAGAGGTGCAGTTTCTAAAGTACAGTTTCCTTATGAAATACTTATCCCAAAGTGACCAAAAGCATGTTTAAAAGCTAATTCAAACCACATGAATGCAATATATATGTTCTTTAAGATTATGGATGGACTTTAAGGAGATGCTAAATGTCGTAAAAGAGTGATCATGTTCAGTGAATCAAAACATATGACAAAATCTGCTCATATTTTGCAATAGCGCTGGAAAGAAAACCAAATCCTCACACACTTACCGAAAATGAAACAGCTTTCCAAAATCATCGGGGCAGACATCTCCCCCGCACTATCACTCACATGGAGGACATCACGAGAGAGGGCCTGCTCCGTCTCCCCTCTACACACTGTCAGAATAATGCGCCCCTAATGTTCTAGCCCATGTCACGGCTAACTCCATAAAAGAAAAATAATCAAGCGGCCGCCTATGAGAAAATGTTTAGCTTCGATTCCAGCTGTGATTGCGCGCCAACATAAGCATTCTGTTAGCGATCACGTTTGCGGAGAGCTCTGGCATTTCGACAGCGCTCTGGGGCAGGCGCTATCTTTGAAAATCTGATGGAAAACAGAAAAGAGGAGAGCGAAAAGAGAGGCGAGCCAGAAAGATGCTGCAATAGACTCTGCAAGTTAAGACCAACCCCAGTGGTCTACTCTTGTTTATGTGATGCAGTTTTTCTCAAGTCTGACAGCTGACCAAAGTGAGGAGATGTTGTTCTACAAGGTGTTGCATATTACGTATATTTTAAATAAGCACGATACATAAGAAATATACACTGTGACAATCAACAGTTGGGTTGTTCTGATAAGGGTTGGGAAAAAGCTCCAGTTCTGCGCATTTTTCATGTACCGGCGAATACCAAATCCCAAACCTGTAGATGCGAGCACAGTTTACATCAGTGGTTAATGCTCCCGCTTTACTCCAAGAGCAGGTTAAATAAACTGTGGAGGTTCTGCAGACACTTAAACACGCTAATAATAACAGAAACGACATTCGCTTTACTTCTTTGACACCTTCATTTAGCTTTTTGTTTGGAACTTCGTAGAGAAACTGCAATACAGAGAGTGCGGGGCTAACTCGGACTTTGTTTACTCTGCAGGATTATCTTTGCGCTCTGCAGACAAACGTGTTTTTTCAGGCCACGGTGTTGTTTTTATCCATGCACTGCGGTAGAAACAGACAAATTAGTAAAGTATAAGTGCTTAAATCTGCAGCTTATGTTCAAAATCATTAAATATTTGACTCTTAGTTCTCAAAATCTAATTAATTCCATAGATTTTCTTCAAAACTGAGTAGCCTCGGAATGGTACAGGTATCAGCGAGTACATTAAGGCCAAGTATGGGAACAACAGTAACTGACAATTCGGCATAGAATGGACCACAAAAAATAGTAGAAAAAAGTGCGTCTTTTCAGGTTATTTTACACTTTCTAATTTAGTTGTCTACACATGTGACTTTAAGCTACTTCATTAAGTACACTGTGATGACATGTACTTAAAGAGGTACTTAATCAGCTCCTCTAAAAACCATAACCTTTACTACTATCTAATTACTTGTTATTAAATGTTTTTGCGTAGTACGTAGTAAATGATAAAATAAATGTAAAAACGGAGACCAGTTATAATGAAACACTTTAAATATGACTTTAAAGCAGCGCAAGTGGCCAAATAAATAAAGTATGACTGCAGGTACTTGTTGTGTGCCGAAGGGTTTATGAGAAGTAGAAACAACATACCCCCGCTTTAATCGTACAACATTATAAACAGGATAAAACCCCGCACATCCTCGCACTCACTTACGCAGTCTGAATCCGTCGCTAACGCATTATTAATCAGACAGGAGGAGCCCGTCACATACAGACGAGCTGCGCTAATGAGAGGGGTGTGGGTGGGTATGGTAAACCGGGGGCACCCACGGGACCGGCCTGATGGAGACAAAGAGATGCTAAACAGCCCCGAGCCTTTGTAGAGCTCCAGTGCCCGGGGCCAATGCCACCGCCTTTGGCCATCTGCCCCGCTTTCAACCTGACCTTCATGATGCTAACCAATGCTAATGCAATGGTTTATAGTGCTAAGTAAGGGGTTTTCAATTAAAGGGGGGAGAGCAGCAGGAACGGTTGTGGTTTGAAGCCAGATGCCCTACCTGTTGAAATGCTGTTTAGCAACTTGTGGATGGATAGTGTCAACAATAAAAAAAAAATAGAATGACAATTGACTACTATGAATAATAATGTTATTTTAATGTATTTATGTCATTTTTGTAACATTATATTATGGATAAAACAAACGATTCGAAATATGCAACAGCAAATCAAGAAGTGGTTCATATATTTAGCAAATTTTCAAATAACTTTTATCTCAAAACCTATGAAGTCTACTATTCCTCTCTAATTTCCCAATTCCTATAGCAGTTATTAATATGAAGTTATATTTTTTATAATAAAATATAATAAAACGATGACCAAAAAATACCCCACTGGGAGCCTTTATTATAACTACTTCAAGGTAGTATTACTCAAGTAGAAGTATGAAGTAGTGGTCCAAAAAATTACCCAAGAGTAATAAAGTGCACTATGTAACTTTTTGGTCACCTGCTTGTTTCTATGGATACGTCATTGCTCTGCCTAGAATGTTCCACAGTATGACATTAAACAGTTACAGGTGCTCAAAAATACCTAGAAAAACAGGTATTCTGACTGTGAGCAGGGTTGCCTCTCCACAGATCTGACTGTGACTTGCTCTGGTTTGGTCTCCGTGACGATATAAAGGTTTAATACCATACCGTGAAACATTCCAGACAAAGCAGTACTGTGTCCATGGAGAAAAGCAAGACACAAATGAGACAAAGAGACAAATTAGCCTGTTGAACTAGTCGTAAAGTTAACACTAATCATACTATGACCTTTAACCTTCACCACACATCTTACATCACGTTTACATTACGACCGAACAAACCCCAACTTCAAAATCCCACGAGGCGTTGATAGGTCACGGCGACTCTATTTCCTCCAGTCGCGCAACTTTGACAAACAGCCCTATCCGGTTATCTACTCGTCTGTGCAAACAAAGTTACTCTGCCTTCCCATGTACCCTGTAACCTCCATCTTTCTTTAACGCTCCGCTCTATTTTTACATGTCACCGCGAGACCAACTTTGTTTTCTAATCTACTCTTGTGTAGCTTTTAGTGACCCGCGGTACCATACTCCCCGGGCCCCTACACAGGAAGTAATAAAGCACTCGGCAAACTCACCGGTCTAGACCTTTCAGGCGTCCAGCTTCGACTTTATTGCAACAGGAGTAATAAAAACTAGCTTACTGATCCCAAAGCTGCTGACTGGTGCTTTTTCCATCACGGTTAGCACATTAAGCTAGCTTCACTTCACCGTCTGGGCTATATATTTAACATGTAATAATTAGTTATAAGAAGCCCAAGGTGGCATTAAGACGTCGTGATGGTTTTTATGATGTTATGATCGTTCGCCCACTTCTCAGCACTTTGGAGCAATACCCAGTGCGCTCCACGGCTCCCTCTACAGAGCAGGAGGGTGATTAGGAGTTGACATAACAAATAGGTCGGGGCATAAGAGGGGAGTGGGTGTGAAATAAGTATGGAAGAGGGAGATGGCTAGTGAATATATAAAGATGTTGGCCAGATGACGGCAGCTTATTTTAGCTTGGAAGGTCCCACAGACAAACAAAATGTCCTGACCAAACCTTACTCCAGATCTGGACATAGGGCTTCAGGCCCAAACTGCAGTATCCAGTGGTCCTGACAGGTTGCCCCAGTGGCCCTGAATGGGAAGGGCAAATTAAATGGTAAATGGTCACATTTTTATAAAATGTTTTTCCATCTTCACGGTACTCAAAGCACTTTACAACAAGGAATAACACACCCATTCACACACACACTCACACACTAGTGTACGCAGACAGTGGGGGTGAGGTGGGCTAAATGTCTTGCCCAAGGACATAGTGACAGCACTCATCTGAGGGACCTGGAACACCAGCGTGGACAAACGCTCTACCAACTGAGCTACTGTCGAATAATCAATACGCTGAGTGGCTGAGTGGCTAGCACTCATGCTTCACAGCAAGAAGGTTCTGGGTTTGATCCCCTGGTCACTTGGGCCTTTCTGCTTGTACAGTTTGCATGTTTTCCCAGTGTCTGGGTGGGTTTCCTCTGAGCACGCCATTTTCCAACATCAACCCAAAACATGCACCATGGGTAAAATCCTCCAGTTAAAGGTAATCCTGACCAAGAGTAGCAAAGAGGAGATGGTTCCCCAGACACACCACACTCCACAGAGCAGCACTAAAGAATGGGTCAAATGCAGAGGAAAAATTCCCTATAGGTACAATAAAGTACCTTTTTTCTTTTACATTTATATGCTGGTGTATTTTAATGTTACATGCTATGTAAGACCTTCCTTTAACCATGTTAAAAATGTTTCCCTTGTGGCACTTGTGATGTTGTGATGACGTTTACTGTATGTACCACCATCACTGCTGCAGTTTTTAACTAGAAGTCAGCGGATTTGTTTCTTTTATCAAGTTCTTTTAGATCAATACTGTGATTTAAAGTCTCCCTGGATGTCATAAATGATATCTATATAGTAGATGAAACCATTCTACATCTACTTTGCAAATCGCAATGCTCCCAACCATGCATTGTCAGTTCTTCTATCTCCCTGTCCTTACCCATAATGCACTACTCTACCTCTCTCCCACATCTCAAAGCCGCTCTGATCCCACAGTGCATCTCTCCTCCTCTGTCCTGGTGCTTCTCTCTGTCCCCTCTAAGTGACTTCCAGGCGGCCTTGGCTCTGTGGCGACAGAGCTGGGAGCCAAATGGATTAGATCAACGCCTCCCTCCCTCTGGATAAGGTGTCCACACTTCACCCCCACAGCCAATCTCTCTAATGGGCCCCGCACCGGACTGCTGTCACTGCACTGCCAGAGGAGAGCCACACCGCTGCTCCTGTCAGGCTAAAAACCGGGCATAAAACAGCCACCTGCGATGTGTTCTGGAGGTGACATAGCATGGCTGTTGATTTTCTGAAGCATTCGATCGATAAAAAAGCAAAATATATATCCACTGTTTTGTTTTGTGTGGGTGTGTGTGCTTGTATGTGTGTGTGCGGCCACCAACTGAAGGGTAAATGCTTCAAAACTCGTCCAAGTGGTAGTTGTATCTTTCACTAAGACATTTGGGTCCACTTTAATAGCTGCAATAACAAACAAACTTAATTCATAGTGAAAAATAGTTTATTAAGACTTAGTAAGTACTTAATTGTGAGGTTAGGAGTTAGGGTTTGCTATGCCAACTTTCAATCTAATTAAGTAATGATGTTGCTCTTGTGAAGTGTTACCGACATTTGGCATTCATTGCAGCTTGAATATCTTGAATATAAAAATTAAGTTAATTATATATGTGCAAAATATTAGAAAGACACGTTTTTATTAGATTAGGGCTAAAGGTGCCATTTGGTGCCATGCCCAGTGGCAGACTGATGAATGGAAGGCTGTCAATCTGTGCCATTAGCCCATCTGACCACCCCCAACACTCATACTGGGTGAGGTGGGTGAAGAGTCAAGCCTAAGGACACAACAACAGAGCTTTGACTAATTAAAAGTAGTAGTAGTCATAGTGACATGTGTTGGGTAGGATCGCTGATTTGAAATATCAACACATTTTCACATATTTCTTACTATTCTTTTGTTTCCTGGGTTAAAATGTCAAAAGCAAAAACACAAACATTCCAGGTTCAATTCCCTGACCTTTCTGTGTAAAACTTGCAAGTTCACTGCAAAATTCTCTGATCTGGCCTAGATTGTTGAACTTATATCAGGATATTCTTATTGGACTTGTTTTCAAACCTATTCTCTACTTACGATTTCTGAGACTGCTTCATTCTAGTCTAGAGGTAGTTTATTTTAAGAAAAATTGTCAAGTAATATTATCTTTCTGCATTTTACTACTTTTAAGTCATTTATTATTATTATCCCATACATGCACAACAAGCCAATCCTGCAGTTAGCTCCTCACCAACAACCTTTTCTCAAACCTCATCATGAAACTTTGCCGATTCATTCCCCATTCCACAAAGCAACCGTGTTAATTTAAAGTTTGAGACATTTTGTATTTAACTTCTGAAAAATTCTAAATCAGCGGAGCGTACGGGCAGCGGCAGCCACCGTGTAATTAAAATTACACTCATTACTGTAATTTACATCTCATCTCGCCGACAATTATTAGCCGTTTGACCTGCGCCGTGCACGCTAGCACGCCAAGCTAAGCAGGAATAACAGAGAGGGCAAAAACAATCAATATGGTAGCTCTGGTTATGATTTTAATAGGCGTAATTCTCCGATCACATCTGCCCCGGCGCCACGGAGCTTGTGGTAGTCTGAAAAGAAAATGGTTGCCAGTCATTTTCTCATCTGCATCTCCAGAGGTAGCCTGCCGGTCTTGCCTAATCGGAGTTGCCAGTCATCCGGTCTGTCCATCTGCAGTACGTATTCTATTATGCTGGGTCATAATATAGGTCTTAAGTGCTTTGGAGAGGAGCAGATCTGAATTACGAATGCATGGTGGACGTATATATAGAAACAGAAGGTCATAGAGGTACGGTATGTGCATTTGAAATCAGGTTTAGCTAATGAAGCGCTTGGCGTGATTTCAAACTTAATTTCAACTTTATTTGATTAACAGGAAAGTTTTAAAAGACTAATGGCAAGCTCGGTGCTCTTTTGGTATCTGAAAAAACAACAAAAAACTTTCTTCTACCTGCCTGTTTTCATTATTGGCACAGTGGAAGAATGGCTCTCACGCCTCACAGCAAGAAAGTTTTGGGTTCAACTTCGGTCACTGTGCGGAGTTGTGTTCATGTTCTCTCTGTGTGAATGTGGCATATTTTTATATAGCGGTTCTGCACGCTCAAGGCGCTCAAATTGCTTTATGTCAAGAAACCACTACAGCAGAGTACACAGACACGAGGTGGGTTAAGTGTCTTGCCTAAAGACACACTGGCATTATTTTAAGAGTAGGATTCGAACTGTCAACCTTCAAATCAATGGACAAACAATGGACAACTGAGCTGGCTGGATTTCCTCCGCACACTTCAAAATGCGAGGTATACAAAACAATACACAAAACAATACACTACGACTTCACAAACCTGGGGTGATGTACAGTAGTTTTATTAGTGGGGTGAAAGCTCATTGTGTTGCTCTGAAAGGGGAGAAACTTAGCGTGGAGAGCAAAGGGAAGGAAAGGGGGAATCAGAGCATCATTTTCTACAAATTTTCTATATAATAAAAGCTAACAAAGCTAGCTAATAAAGCTAAGCTAATGGTGATCTAAATATGTGTTTGCAGTTAATACCCTATAGAGGTAATGCCCCCCTCTATCTAATTATGGCTGTTAAATCTAATTGTGGAAAGTAATGAAGTAAAAGTAGTAAATCGTGGTACCCAAAGTACGCATTTTAGGTATCTGTACTTTACTTTAGTACATTTTAAAGTGTTGAATGTGTCACATTTTTATATAGCGCTTTTCCACTCAAAGACATGGGGATAAGGTGGGTTAAGTATCTTGCCCAGTGACACAACAGCAGCATTCAGCATTGTGTGGGAGGTGGAATCGTTAGCGTCAAGAGCAGGATTCAAACCGGCAACCTTCTGATTAGTGGACAAACTCTTTTACCTGACCTTAACTGAGATACTGTCACCCACGGATACTTTTTGCTCACTACATTTGAGAGCAGGAATCTGTACTTTCACTCCACTCATTTTTTTTTCTAATTCTAGTTTGAGACCAGTTGGGAAGGCTAAAGGTTTTACATGGTCATACTCAAAAAAAAAAAGTTCAAATGTTTCTTTTGAGCAAAATTCAGCCCAAATCTTTATCAAAACCACTACATTTGAAGCTTTATTAGACGTCAAAATCGGTGTGAAATACTTTTACTTTTTACTCTTGAAATAAGTTTATAAACTGGTACTTTTTTGTCATGTCATACTTTTAATTGTACTTGGTTTTGTTGCTTAAGTATCTGCACTTTGACTAAACTAACAAACTGAGTACTTTTTTACCGCTGATTAAATGAAGTTGCCATGGGTTACATATCGCTAATTGACTCAGGTCCACTCTCCTCTATTGCTTCACTGTCATTATAATCTACACAAATATACCAACAGGAGAATGGACTGTGTGTAGGCTGTGCACTGTGCCCTGCGCTGTGCACCCATCGTATCATTAAACGTGCTAAATGCAACGTTATTTAAAGTTCGCGACAGACCGAGGCAGAAGCAGAGGCAGAGGAGACGCGTGGGTGTAAAAACAACGCAACGACTGTAATGACATCGACTAAAGTACTGTGGTTTTGAAATTTAAATGACAAAACAGCTAATTTACATGTTTAAAAGTTGTATTGTTTTCAAGTTGGGAGGTAGAAACGGGGAAAAGGGTAAAATAATTGGAAAAACTATGAACCTTTAATGACAATTCAACTTTTTATATGGGTAGGGTTGCCAAATGTATCAAAAAATCAGCAACTAAGCCATACTAAAACTAATACTGAAACTATATACTTTGGTTTCATGTATCGATACAAAAAAGGTCACATTCATAGGACAGAAATGAACCCCTCCTGAATAGTTTTACAATGATTTTGAGCTGTCTGGACTTTTTCACAGGCATTGAACCTTTTTATCTTCACAAAGTGTTTAAAAGTTGTATTGTTTTCAAGTTGGGAGGTAGAAACGGGGAAAAGGGTAAAATAATTGGAAAAACTATGAACCTTTAATGACAATTCAACTTTTTATATGGGTAGGGTTGCCAAATGTATCAAAAAATCAGCAACTAAGCAATACTAAAACTAATACTGAAACAAGATACTTTGTTTTCAGGTATCGGTACAAAAAAGGTCACATTTATAGGACAGAAATTAACCCCTCCTGAATAGTTTTAGAATGATCTTGAGCTGTCTGGACTGTTTCACAGGCATTAAACCTTTTTATCTTCGCAGAGTTTAAACCAGACCAAGTTACACGTCAGATCTATGGAGAGGCGACCCCGCTCACAGCCAAAATGCCTGTTTTTTGAGGTATTTTTGAACTACAAAACTACCTGTAATTGAATAAAAGACCTGTTTCATGTCATACTGGAACATTTCATTTGGAAGGACAGATGTGCCAGAAGTTTTGAATTAGAATATTTCATGATGAATAAAATAACTTGAACAAAAATAAATGGAAATAAATGGGGAAAAAGCATAAAGGTGTATTTGATTTTACATTACTTTTCAGCATCTTTAATTCAGATTGACAAATTTCAAGTTGAGAAATTCAGATCGAAAAATTCAAGTTGATTTTCGATTTTAATTTCTTAACTTGATTTTTTTTTTTATCTGTATTTGGCAACTTGAATTTCTCAACTTGAATTTTGTCAGTCTGAATTAAAGATGCTGAAAAGTATTGTAAAATCATACCCATCTATCACATGTTATACTGTATTTCCAATTTAACTATTCGCTACTTTAACTCTTAATTATTTTTTTATTCAAGTTATTTAATTCTTCATGAAATATCCAAATTCAAATACAAATTCAAAGCTTTTGGCAAATCTGTACTTCCTTAATTCCAGACAGAACAATGACATATCCATGGAAACAAGCAGTTGATGGACCCCTTAAAAGAGAAGAAAAGTTACATAGTGGACCTCTAAGTTTAAAAATGTTAACTTGGACAAACAAAATAAGAAAATAATACATGATCCATACCAGAAGGCGAATGTATGTACTTGACAGCGCTCCAATGGGGAAAAGCATCTCCGCCTATACAAGACGTCCCCTTTAAATGCACACATTCCCAGACAGGCCTTTGTCAGGGGTTGGTTCCACTTCATGGCGTGTGGACATTTGAACACTGCCTTTTAGTTCGGGGACGTGCTTTGGCCATTTTGTGTCTAGGCGTGCGTTTTTGATTGTGTATTCTTACTGGAGCATGGAAGAAGAGTCCCGTCCCCTCTTGTGGGGTGTGCTACCTGTCTGGATGTGTTGGAAAACGGTATTCCCAGGGTACACTGTCACTCTTAAAGGTATGTCAGATGAACCAGCGGGAGGATTCTTTGACTTCACTTCACACCGAGGAACAGAGCGGAGATGTACTTTGTCTGCTTCTTGACTAGACTGAAAAGTGTGTGCAACTTTGAGAATAAGTTGGACTAAGTTGTGGTTTTGATCCCAAGTACCAAGGGATTGTGAAGTTCGAGAAAAGTTTTAGATCGATCAAAGTTTCTTGGAAGGAATACAAATTAAGCAAGTTTAGCTGTACTGTAAAGTGCGGGGATCGGGAATAAAAGAAGCTCAAAGTAACATTTCTCATGAATTTTATTGCTTTGTCTAATCAAACTTGATACTTGGGACGTCTGGTAATTTGGAAATTACTGCCCCACTTCTGTGTTACCTGCAGCACATTCGCACGGGATAAGCGAAATCCGTAAATTGCTTCATTTTACTGACACCGCCAGAGATTGAAAGAGAAAAGAACGTGGAAAGAAAAGAAAGAGACAGAACAGGCGAAATTACAACAACAGACAGTGAGATGCAGGTTTGCACGGGACTAGTATTATCACTGGACGTCCGTGTTTGGCTAAATATAGTAAGTCATTTGCGGGGGAATTTTTACTTTACAAATGACAGACATGGCGCATTCACACGGGATTAAGATCTCAGGCATCCTCCGCAATTATTACAAATCACCAAAGGTCCACAGGCAATACTAATCCTGTGCAAATGGGGCTTTGAATGCCTCCTTGAAGAGGTGTTCATGTCCCACTTGGAGGAGGCCCCAGTCTCTGGGCTGGCCTGGGAAAGCCTTGGGATCCCCCTAGAGGAGGTGGAGGAAGTGTCTGGGGTGAGGAAGTCTGTGTTTCCCTGCTCAGACTGTTGCCCCATAACCCAGCCAAAGATAAAGGGGAAGAAAATGGGAAAATGTCTATATAACACTTATTTATCAATTATCAATAAATGGATTCATCATTATGTCCCTTCTTATGTCTATGTAATCCCAGGTAGGATCCAGAGCAAAAGAAAAATTCAGTTCTGTCAACTGGACAGAAGTTTTTTGCGTGAATACATTTCGCAGCTCATTAAAGCAGCTTCTTCAATCTTTTGTGCAGCTGACAAAATAGATTTTTTCTTGTGCTATCCCACTTCATCTTAAAATAAGTCAGCACACTGTAGGTTTAGAAAACTTGCACGTATTAAATAAGATTCCTGACAAACTTCACTTCTCTCATTGATACACTTTAATGCTTACACCAACGATTTAAACAGCAAGCCCAACATTTAAAACCACATTTCCACGGCTTTAGTGAAATCACAGATGTACTCACTGGATCTGAGAGCGGAGGGCGTGACCTCGATCTCGCTGTGGGCCTGGTAGGGCTGGAAAGCCGAGGCCGAGCCCAGGTCCACAGGGAAGGGCTCCGGGCTCTGGGTACCCGAACTGGCACTGGTCCCATCTCCTCCGTTATGGGGGTCCTGCTCCTCGTATACTGCCACCAACTGGGGACGAAACAAAACTGCACGTTACTACAGTACATATTACGGTACATTTGACCCACAAAACACACCTTTGCGTTGTATATTCAGATAAGTCAGTCACATAGATACCACACACTCACCCAACCAAACATAATGTTCAAGTATAAACATTTCAAACTGTTCTATTTAAGTATGAACTGCACCAGATGACACTGCATTAAATAAACTTTTTTGAGCACTTCTGTTCAATATTTTTTACACCTTGTTCCTACCATCTATCAGTTACTGTCAGCCAATCACAGTCTTGTATCATTGCCAAACAACCAATCACATCTATTCATAAAATTCACTCTTTTTTCTTGCAGTTTTGTCTCACAACAATTTCTCCAAATCTCCAAACTTTCCAATAATTAGCCAATTCAGTATTCTTTATTTCCAACCATTACCAGCTAAAGAGGCCATATGTCTGATAAAAGGTTCTTAGTGAAAGTGAAAGAGTAGATCCAAAAATAACATCTACATCTAGAGCATCTACCCTATGATCAGATGTTTGTCAGTTCAAAACATACACCTCATTAGTTCTGTTGTCGGGTTTTTGGGCAAGACTTTTGAACCACCAGGTTTCAGAAGCAGCTTGACATTCACACATGTTATACCCTTTTTGTTAATTAATCTCCAAAACTCCAAATGCTCTGTTCTGCATTGTGATGTCATGAAGCTATTGTTTCCAAGTTGACAGCTCTTTTACCTTTTGTTCAGTAGAAATGAGCAAATCCAAGACTGAAATTAACCAAATGATTTTCGTGAAGATACATGGAGTTTTAAAACACTGTGGAGCACTTTTTGTAATACCACATGACATCACAAGGTAGAACAAGGTGTTTACTGTTTGAGAGAAAAACTCCAAAAATACCTGTAAATCTGGGCCCTTCAAAAAACAAAGGAATGACTGAAAAGTACAAAGTAAAAACGGATACTACTAAAGCGTGTATAAATATATCCAATTGTTTTTCACTGTATTCCCTCATTAAGTATCTCATAATGAACTCATTTATGTATACATCTTTGCCTCT
>KN520919.1:7602-20480 GCA_000787155.1 Scartelaos histophorus | reverse complement strand
GCGGATCAGTGGACAAACATTGAGCTAATAGTACTAATACTACGCCTTTTACTGCTACTACTATTACTACTAGAACCAAGGACAATTAGCTGGCTCTCAGGTACAGCTTAGGATCAACAACTGCTACTACTACTACTACTACTACTACTACTACTACTACTACTACTCCTACTACTACTCCTACTACTACTACTACTACTACTACTACTACTACTATCATATATGAAACCTGCAATAGTAAAGCTTAACATTTCTGATTGAAACTTGAATCTCAAATCTGATGTTTAATGGTAGTGCTTGCCAAGTTTTAGGAAAATGATTATGATAAAACTTAAAAAGATTTGAAAATTTAAAATTCCAGCATAAAATAAAGTTGTTTTTAACACAAAAAGGGTTATTTTACCTATTTGAAAGTTAAATTATCATATATGAAACCTGCAATAGTAAAACTTAACATTTCTGATTGAAACTTGAATCTCAAATCTAATGTTTAATGGTAGTGCTTGCCAAGTTTTAGGAAAATGATTATGATAAAACTTAAAAAGATTTGAAAATTTAAAATTCCAGCGTAAAATAAAGTTGTTTTTAACACAAAAAGGGTTATTTTGCCTATTTGAAAGTTAAATAGGAGTTCAAAGGAGTTAGTGTTTTGCACTTCCCATCCACATCTTCAAACCCCTGTGAGAAAATACCAGTTTGACCCAGTTTTGTATAGAATTTTATCTTAAATGTACTGAAATAAAGTGTAAAAATAAAACATATCTAAGTATTTTTCAGCTAAATCATGACAACCCTTCAAAGTGTTATCGGTTTACTCTCAAAACATTAACAGAACTCTTGATTTTGACGTTAAACAGGACCAGACTGGACCCATATAAACCCTGAGAAAATGTTAAAATTGATTCTGTGAGTTAATTTTAACACTCCATGTTTTGCTGTGTAGTTAAGGGGTTAATAATATGATGGATTCAATTTGGTATTTCATAATATTTGACAATTTCTTCATACCAGATGCCCTCCCACACAAGTTACGATATCCACACTGGCAGCTTAGAACCAGCAACCTTATTGTTAATGGGCGAATACTTAATCTTTTTTTACTTACTTTTTTTTTACCCACAAGGCTTTAAATTGGTTTACCGCCAAAACTTTAAGTCATCAATTTACAAAAAGCGAAAAAGAATAAAAGAAGAAAATAGAGCAGGCTAGCAAAGATTACAGCCTTTTGTATTCAATTCCGCTCAGTTACTATGCAGCGCTTTGTAGTTGGTTCGTGCACGGGGGATGCCTTCAAACGTATTAGCCCGGTGTAAGTACTACCTACGCACTGCTGACAGAAGGGAAAATACTCCTACACCTCCAGACTACTCCACTGTGGGTACTTGTACTTCAAATACACAGTCATGTGCTATAGTGAAGCTCGGGTGGAGGCGAAAGTACTACACGAGACAGATGAAGACAGTGGGGGCCCGTGAAGAAGAGGAGTCAAGATGGTCACGACAGATTACTAAAATTACTTCAATTACTTCAAGCATACTTTTATGTATTTATGTCTCTATTTCTGACAGTCAAGTACAACAATAATTAATGTATATTTTCCAACTTAAAGGTCCTATATTACGCAAAAAAAGGACTCTTATGAGCTTTAAGTCATGCTATATTGTATTTATCCCCTAAAAATAAACCTGGAATTGTGTTTTGTTTCATTGACATGTTTGAGTAACTCTTTATTATTAGCTTGTCTACATTTCCAAAGCTCAAAATGCTCTGTTCCACCTTGTGATGTCATCAAGCTGTACTAGTTTTCAGTAGAGTTTAGCATTTCCAGGGCTGAAATCATCTAAATGATTCTAGTAAAGGTGCATGGAGTTTAAAAACACAGTGGCGCACTTCCTGTATTACCACATGACAAAGAATAACTCAGAAATGCAGGTTCTGTGTGTTAAACATGCGTGAATGAAACAAAACACAAGTCCAGGTGTGTTTGTGAGGAGGGAACAGCATTAGAACAGAGGAAACAATGTAATATGGTACCTGTAAGGACCAGTATGCAACTTTTCTGCTGGTCTCCATGGAGATATTATTGCGTTCCACATGCTGTAACCATCTCCATAGAGACTGTACTTGCATAAAGACAGACACATTTAACGTCATACTGCAGACAGTGCCTGATAAAGCCATAAAATCTTCATGGAGACAAGACGACAGACGCCCCAATAGAAAAGTTAGATAGTTCACCTAATGCACAGATACAAGCACTTTGCTGTTGGGGAGCAAACTGCAGTAGACTGAGAGTCTCTCACTAAAGCAGGGGTCTACAACCTTTTTTCTCCAGTGAGTTACTTTTACAAAATGAAAATGCCAGAGGCTACTAAAAACTGAGTAAATAAGATAAGTTAGATAAAACATAAACCATTATTAATTTATTAGCATACAAAGTTAGGCATCGCATTTACATTAGGAATAGCACATTTAATCAATCAAATCTTACTTATTTAGCACAATACAATTCAGAAATCCTTTGGCGAGTTACTTGGAAAAGGGTGGAAAGCTTCCAGTAGCTCCAAGCTACAGGTTGGAGACCCCTGCCCTAAAGACACAAACCCTCAAACACTGTAATAGTTTTGTCGATTCAAGTCTAGTCCAGTCTAGTCCAGTCCAGTCTCGCTATGCTGCTGTTGTAGGGAGTATTATACCTGTGATGAAATAGGACAAGATAACAAAGACTGAAATGGCAGTGTTTGACTGGCCCTGCACACAAATGGTTAAGGGTTTGGTTCATCATTTACCTTTTTTTTTTTGTTATTTTTTTTACACACTGACATTGTTATTTTATGTTAAGTATGTATTTTATAAACTATAAACTTTTGATTTTATTTTAATCAAAAACAGTTGTGTTTGTGTAACAGTTTCTTTGGGCTTTTGGGAGCAGGCTACAGTATTATTTATGTATTTATTCACGTATTAATTTATTTATTTTTATAATTAATTTTGTGAAGTTTTTTAAAAAAAAAGAGGAAAAAAGAAAGAAAAAGAAAACAAATTATACAAACACTGCCACAAAATATAAATAAATGTGTATTATGTAATGACCTCCATTTTAAGTAAATGTGCCGCCATCCTTTCAAAATGTTACTATTATTTTTAGGACGGCGTTGCATCAGTTTAATAAACAATGAAACCCAAATATGCAGATAATTTGGTGATTGAATCGCATTTGCAAACGAAAATGATGAAAATTCAGCAAACATATCAAGATGTATTTAAATTTCTTCTCTATTTTAATAAAATGATAAATGAACCTTCTCTAAACACATTCTCCTTTCGTCTTATCATAAACCCGCCCACTCTCCACTTAACCCCGCCCCTTTCTCCCAACACATCCAATCCACTTTCACTTTCACGTTCGCACCACGGCCCCGCCTCACCTCTATAAACCCCCGCTAACAGTCTCCTCTTTCGCATTAGCATTCCTCTCCTCGCACCCGTCTGTACAAAAAGTCAGACTCTAACGCTGCTTTCCCTGTGCCAGCGCCCTTCACTCTTTCACAAAGCCAGACAGTAATTAAAAAAGTCCACATTCAGGGACTACAAACTTCAAAACAGCCAAGGTCCGCCGCGAACAAGAGGAGTTCAGAGCTAGCCTTGGAACGGCGTCAATGAGCACGCGGAATATTTAAAGAATTATATCTGGGTTTTGAAATGCTTTTGGTGGTGAATGTGTCGGCATTTTACGATAAAACATAGTGGATTCAATTCTGTAAAAGGGGTTAAGTGAGAAGAGAATGCTTGGATTAGGTGTCTGGCGCCCTCTGCTGGGGGCAATGAGGAGTGGAGCGATTTGAAAAGGTAAAAAGCAGCATGGCTAATTAGAAAGGCGACGGTAACTTAATGAAACTTCAACCTTGGAGCAATTTGAGTGTGTAATATGTTGCAAGAATGATTCAAATGTGATGGAAGTTATCTGAAAACGGATAACATCAAGGACAATATGTAAGATTTAGATTTAAAATTTCATAAACTTGAGCCCAGTCCCCAAACAAAAATATTAATCAAGCATATTTTTACTGATAACTATTGTAATGCTGATTTATTCTTAATTACAAAACCATCAAACGTATAATTTGAAGTTTTGTTTCTCAAGACGATAACCCCAACTGAAAGCAGACTCATTCGGGTTGCCAGTTTGGGCGCTGAAATCGAGTTAGGCCAGACCTCCTTGTCAAAGCCTGATCTCTTCAGACCTCAGAAGCTAAGCAGGACCGGGCCTGCTGAGGACTTGGATGGGGAACCTGGCAAGATCAAGCCCCATAGTGAAGACCAATTGCAAAAAACAATGGCAAGACACTTCACCCGAATGGACAGTATGAATGCGGTGTGTGTGTTGTTTGGAGGGGCCGATGCCGCAGATTGGCAGCCTCACATTCATCTGTCTTTTCCAGCACTGCAAATTTCTCTGAAGATTTTATGACTTTAATCAGGTTATTCATCTTGCTTTCAGATTCTGTTCTGAATGGGATTAATTCTAGTTTATTTTAAGATAACTTGTCAAGTAAATCTTCCTGCATAGATAATTTTAAATCCATTTTCTGATAGATTTAAGTGTTCATATCTTACATTTTGGACAAGCTTGAGGACACCTGTTCCATATCTTATCACCACCAAATGTGGAGTGAATGATATAATGAAAAATGCACCGAATTTTAACGCGACTTAGAGCGTCTCTGCAGCTCAGGGAGGGAATTCTGGAGGTTCTGAGCTTTCACCTAAGGCCGGATTTGTCCATATTTATTGTCACAAGACTAAATTTTCAAGCGTGATTTCAATACTAATGAATATATTTAATACTCCCTACCAGTTCTGATCCCACTATGACAAAAAAACACCATTTCTTTAAACAAAATTGATTGTGATTTTCAACTTTAAATCATAGCATGTAGTCTATGTGCTCTTATACTTTTTATAGATCATTCTAAAGCTATTCAGGAAAGCTGCATTTCTGTCCTGTCAATGGGACTATCAGTATCAATACCTGCTTTAATGAGTATCTACTTTCTATTCTAGTTTTAGGATCGATTAGTGTCTGATTTTTGATTTACAGCTCGAGGCACAGGTTCAGTCGTGTTGATCGTTCTTGTTTTAAACCACAGGGCACAGTCTACAGAGCGTCCCTGTAATATTCTGTCGTGTCTTGAGTACAGAAGTAGAGAATCGAAGGTGAGTGAGTCCAGACTCCTGGTGGACTCACAGCTCTCTCTGTTATTTATGAGCCGGGTTCTGGGGCATTACACAGACTGCTTGTGCCCTCTAGTGCACGCATACAAACTAACCTGACTGCAACACTGTTTTCTGGATCATTTCATTCAAAAAAATTACTTGAATATTCTGGCGGGACAACGTTTGAAGTATTTTTGAACTTCTTCGGACTATTTAAAGACCCTACATCCCACAAAATTGACTCTTGTGAGCTTTAAATTATGTTTCCTTGTCAAAAACATACCTGGAGTTGTGTTTTGCTTCATTCACACAAATAAGTATAAAAAGTGTCTTGCCCAAAGACACAACAGTATGCAAACTGTACATTGGTGGCAGCTGGAATCAAACTACCAACCTTCAGATCAGTGTAGGCATGTTCTTGAATAGTGAAAGTAGCAGATGTTAGAGTAGATTAGTTGGTACAAATACATGCTAAGTTGAAGGTTGTTGGTTCAACTTCCATTGTTTTTTATTCTCCTTTGGCAAGATATCCTATCAACATTGAGTAACCTGAGTAAAAGCAGTAGTAGTATGAGTACTAGTAGTAGTAGTAGTAGTAGTAGTAGTAGTAGTAGTAGTAGTAGTAGTAGTAGTAGTAGTAGCAAGATTACCTAACATTTGTTACTTTTGAAAATGTATTTATTTATTTACTAACACCCCATTAACGTTATCTACATGAATGAGAATAAAAGTAGTAGTGGCAGTAGTAGTAGTAGTAGTAGTAGTAGTAGTAGTAGTAGTAGTAGTAGCAGCATTAGTAGTCCTAATTAGCAGTAGTAGTGGCAAGAATACATAGCATTTGGTACTTTTGAAAAAGTATTTATTTATTTTCTTTTTATTACAATTAGAGACACCTCATTAACTTCACCTACACAAGTAAGACTAAACACAGTAGTAGTAGTAGTAGTAGTAGTAGTAGTTGTAGTAGCAGCATGATGTTAAATATACTGGATCTTTCCCCTGCTTGAAATATAATAAATAACAACACCTTAACCTTAGTGCATGTAAACCCTCAATACACAGCATCTAAAGTGTATTTAAATAAGTGTATGGGAGGTGTCTATATAGTGGTGGCAGTGTGTTTATAATGGCAGGTTACAGCAGTGGCTCAGTCTAACGTCTGGGGAGCTCCTCGGAACCCCCCTGACCTCAATTATTCAGCATTAGGCCCTGATATTGATTCACCTATAGATCTACTTATCCCAGTCAGAGGAGGAGGAGGGGAGTGTAAACAGGGAGGGGATAGGGGGAGAGAGAGAGAGAGAGAAGGAAGGAGAGGGGGGGAGAAGTGGAGAAAGAGGTGGAGGTTAGAGAAAGTGAGTGAGAGGAAGAATGAACGAGAGCAACGGGACGAGGAGGGAGGATGATATTTATTTATTTTCTAACAACCCAATAATGTTATCTACCTGTGTAAGACTCAAAGTAGTAGAAGCTTAGGAGCAGCAGCAACAGCAGCAGCAACAGCAGTAGTAGTAGTAGTAGTAGTAGTAGTAGTAGTAGTAGTAGTAGTAGTAGTAGTAGCAGTAGTAGTAGTAGTAGTAGTAGTAGTAGTAGCAGTAGCAGTAGTAGCAGTAGTAGTAGTAGCAGTAGTAGTAGTAGTAGTAGTAGTAGTAGTAGTAGTAGTAGTAGTAGGAGCAGTAGTAGTAGTAGTAGTAGGTAGTAGTAGTAGTGAAAATATTTTATTTATTTTCTAACACCCCACTAACATTATCTATGTAAGTAAGAATAATAGTAGTAGCAGTAGTAGCAGCAGTAGTAGTAGGGTGGTAGTAGTAATAGTAGTACTAATAGTACGTAGTAGTCGCGTGGTGACAAGAATACATAGCATTTGGTACTTTTGAAAATATCTATTTATTTATTTTCTTTTTATTACAATTAGAGATACCCCCTTAACTTTATAAGTAAGAGTAAACATAGTAGTAGTAGTAGTAGTAGTAGTAGTAGTAGTATTAGTAGTAGTAGTATTAGTAGTAGTAGTAGTAGTAGTAGAGAGAAAGAGTTCAAAACGGAGGGAAGGTGAACATTGATGGTGCAAGAGAAAGAGGAAAGAGAAGGATGAGGAAGAAAAGAGAGAGGAAGAAGAGAGAGAATAAGAAAGAAATGAGTGAGAGAAATAGGAGGAAGGAGAGAGAAGAAACAGTGAGAGGGGGAGGAGGAAGAAGAGACACAAAAGGAGGAGGTGTAATTAAAGATGGCGTCTCCTGTGGTGACAGACAGAGATGTAGCCGTCAACACCAGGTGATCAGGTGGACGAGTCTGCTCCATGTTAGACTGAAAAACTCAACAAACAAAAAAACGTATTTCTCTTTTTGTTTGGGATTTGCTACTGTGAAATCTAAATCTAAATCTCCCTTCCACTTGTCATTTATTATTTATTTATTTAAAATGTCAAAATTAGTCTGGCAGAACGATGTTTGTTGTCATGGCAATTTAAAACTAAAAGTCTTTTCAAACTTTAAAGGTGCTTTCCTGAAATGTTCCACAGTATGGCATTAAACATGTCCATGTATGATTTAGAGAGAGAAAATAGATGGAAGGACAGAGGAGGAGAGAGAGAGGAGAGGTAAAAAGAAGAGGAAAGATGGAGGAGAGGAGAGAGAGAAATAAGAGGAAAGATGAAGGAGGGGAAGAAGAGAGAGAGAGGAGGAAAAGAGAGAGAAAAGATGGAAGGATAGAGGGAGAGAGAGAGAGGGAGAAAGAGGAAAGGTGAGATAGAGAGAGGAGAGATAGATGGAGAAACAGAGGAGGAGAGTGAAGAGAGGTAAAAAGAGGCAGAAAGATGGAGGAGAGAAGAAAGAGAAAAAGGGAGACAGAGAGAGACGAGATGGAGGAGAATGAGAGGGGAAAGTTGAAAGAGAGCAAAAAAGAAAGAGGAGGAGGAAGAGAGAGGCAATAAGAGAGGAGAGATGGAGGAGGAGAAGAGATGAAGGAGAGAAAGAAGAGAGAGAGAGTGGAGGAAGAGAAGAAGCAAGAGCTGAGAGATGGAGGAGAGGAGAAAGGAAAGAGGAGGAGTGAGAGAGAAGAGATGGAGGAGAGGAGAAAGTGAAATAAGAGGAGAGATGAAGGAGAGGAAGAAGAGACAAAATATGGAGAAGAGGAGAAAGGGAAAGGAAAAGAGGGGAGAGATGAAGGAGAGAAAGGAGAGAGGAGGAGGAAGAGAGAGAGGAGGAAAAGAGAGAGAGGAAGAGAGAAAGGAGGAAAAGAGAGAGGAAGAGAGAGAGGAGGAAAAGGAGGAGGAAGAGAGAGAGGAGGAAAAGAGAGAGAGGAGGAAGAGAGAGAGGAGGAAAAGAGAGAGAGGAAGAGAGAAAGGAGGAGGAGAGAGAGGAGGAAAAGAGAGAGAGGAAGAGAGAAAGGAGGAAAAGAGAGAGAATGGAGAGATGAAGGAGATGAAAAAGAAAGAGGAGGAAAAGAGAGAGAGGAGGAAGAGAAAGAGAAAGGAGAGATGAAGGAGAGGAAAAGGAGAGAGGAGGAGGAGGAAGAGATGGAGGAGAAGAGAGAGAGACGGAGAGATAGACAGAAGAGTAAAGAAAGGGGGAGAGACAGTATAGAGAGGAATAGAAAAACAAAAAAGGGAATAGAGAGAGAGAGGAGAAGAAAAAGGAGGGCAGAGGAGTGATTGAGAAGGAAGGACAGAGGAGGAGAGAGGGAAGTGGAGTTAAAAGAGATTGAAAAGAGAAAAATCAAGAGGGGAGGAAAGACGAATGGAAGAGGAGAGAAAGACGGAGCGGGACGGTGAGAGAGGGAAGAGACAGATGGATGGAAAGAGGAGGAGAGAAAGAGCGGGAGAAGAGAGGAGGAAAGATGGATGGAGCGGGAGGGGAAGATGGAGGAGGAGAATGAAGACCTGAGCTCCACACGATGGCAGCGCGCTCAGTGAATGTAGATCAGCCGTTCCATCAAACTGTCACAGCCAATGGACTCACAGGAGGGAGAGTTCCACTGGAAATACACCGGGCTTTTGTTTACCGCGCCTTCATTACTCACACGCACTTTAAACCAGATGCCCTTCCGCTTCTGACGCAATTTTCTGAAGCTATAACGTCGTTTCCTCACCGCAGACGCACCGTACCTGGAGTTGCGCCTTGTTTCGTATCACTACTTTTTCCTCCAAACGTCGTAAAGTATCAATTGGCTGACCTGAAAAGAAGTATAGTCTGCATACTGTTGTGTCCTTGAGCAAGACACTTATCACGTTCATTTGCACCCAGTTCATCCTATATATATTATGTTGTAATCTGTTTTCTACGTTCTGTGTTATAATGTTGTTGTTTATAAGGTTCTTTTAGGTTCTTCGCTCAAACTCTGTTTTCTACGTTCTGTGTTATAATGTCGTTTCTTTCTTTTCTCGTCGCTAACAGGTTCTTTTAAGTTCTTCGCTCAAATTGAAAACGGTCCGTCCCACCTCGTGATGTCACGTGGTGATACAGGAAGTGCTCCAGGAAGTGTTTTTAAACTACAGAAATCTTCACAATAATCACTTGGATGATTTCAGACATGGAATTGCTGATTTTTACATCAAACTGAAAAGGTAAAACTTTGAAAACTACCACTTCGTGACATCACAAGGTTGAACGAAGCTTTTTAAAATTTGAGATATAGAAGATATATATCTAACTTGGCTTAAAGCTAACAATTTGGCGTAATATAGGACATCCTGAAGCGTTTTTTGTGTTTAAGAGTAAACTATGAAACTTTTCTGGTCGTCAGTTACCATGGCGATGTTATTGCTTTACATGAATGTTCCACAGTATTACATTTTGCATTATTCATTCACATTTCTATCTAAATATATATCTTGAAAACACGCATTTTTATTGGCAGCAAACTCACATCTCCACAGATCTCATCAGTAACTTCCATACCGTGCATACATTTAACACCACTCTGGAACATTCTAGACGAAGCAATAACATCGCCATGGAGACAAGAAAAGCGACATACCCTAAATACAACATCATACTACTATTACTACAGCAGGTTTGGTTGGTAATAGCAGTAAAGTAACAGTACTACTTGAAATAAAAAGTAAATTCTCGTACACTATTCATCAACACCCACATAATTAGGTTTCTAATTATAGTAAGTCCAATTATCGGTGGAATTTAAAATCTTCACACTTAAAATCACTGTTAAAGGAAAACAAAAAAACAGCTCTATCTCCTGTTCTGAACCCGAGAGCTGCTTCCTGACGCCGTAACGAAAATAAAAGAGGTGACGACGGCAGCCTGTCATAATGGATTCAGTATCGGGGCGTCGCGTCGGACGGATGCTAGCGGGGGGAGGGGCGGGGTCTCACCTTTGAGGAAGTGACAAAGGGAGAATTATCGCCACATATTTTAGGTTCCGCCGTCGCGCGTCTGCTTCACTGTTTTCATTTGAATGGATTTGCGGAGAAAGTTTGGGTTAAACCGTGAAGAAGAAGAAGCAATTTACAGGAAGTTCGTTTTAGCTTTGGTTTTGGTGATGGTCTGTTGGACAAATTACTAATAAAGCAATAAAATAAAACAAAAAAAATATAATAATCTTCTCTGTATATGTCTAATTGCAATATTATTTACAAAGATTTGGATACAGGGAGTTCTCAAAGTTAGCTTAATGGGCTCTATTCATGCTTGTGTCACAAAATCTGAAGATTTTTCAAACATGACGACGTCCTTTGGGCTCTGTTGTCGATAGTAACTCAGAGAAAACCATAAAACTATAATCCATGGTGAAAACTAAGAAAATGGGCCTTCTTTATTCATCCAGATGTCATTTTATTCTTTCTTTTTTCCTTTTAGAAATTGCCTACTAATTTGTGTGTCATGATTTGAAGTTAAAAATTATAGTTTGAAAAATCCTAAAAATTATTTACATTTTTTTTTTTTTAAATCATTATATTATTACAGTGTTCTGTAATGTTCGGCAGGTCAACCATGGGAACTACATCGGAAGTTCATCCATATGTTTCCGAAAGTCTTCCAATAAGCGTGAATAGAGCCGATTCAAAAAGTCATAAAAAATGAAAAAGTCTTGATCCACTGGCAGAACTTTCTTAATTTAAAGATTTTGATTTTGTTGTTTTTTTGCAGTGCAGTTGCAACAAAATTATGAAACCTACACGTATCAACAATTAAGAAAATAAAATAGTAAAATGAAGTAAGTACAGAGCAGTGGGCGTGCAGCAGTGCTGGTGAAAACAAGGGCTGACTGGCAATACGGCGTCTTGAAAAGAAGTGATTAAAGATGACTCAAACGTACAACTTCAAGAGAGTCAGTGAGTAGAAAAAAATGATAAAATGGGTAATGTTATAGTTGAAAAGTAGCTCTGTTGTAAGTTCCTTGACACAGGGTCAGAGCTAGAGCTTGGCAAATCTACGTCTGTGATGATACGTGTGTGTGTATTAGGGCCACAGAGAGGCATCAGTCTGGTCACCACCTCCTCACTCTTGCCTTGGCCAGGGTCAAACGTGGCTGTCCAATCAGATTGGTTTATTTTTGTGACCCGTGTGAAACAAAAGAGCTCAGAGGAAGGATCCCCAGGTGGAATTTAACTACTCAACTTAAGGTTAATGTTGTTTTTATAAGAAAAGGTTTGATTTATGCAACACTTCTTCAAACAGTGCACTTTGAACTCCACAACTGTGCAAAAGCTCACAGTTATTTAACAGATAATACTCCCTACAAGTGTACAACAACTCACCCTTATGGCAGATAATACAAACAAAAGAGCTCAGAGGAAGGATCCCCAGGTGGAATTTAACTACTCAACTTAAGGTTAATGTTGTTTTTATAAGAAAAGGTTTGATTTATGCAACACTTCTTCAAACAGTGCACTTTGAACTCCACAACTGTGCAAAAGCTCACAGTTATTTAACAGATAATAATCCCTACAAGTGTACAACAACTCACCCTTATGGAACAGATAATACTCCCTACAATTGTACACAAACTCACCCTTATGGAACAGATAATACTCCCTACAACTGTACACAAACTCACCCTTATGGAACAGATAATACTCCCTACAACTGTACACAAACTCACCCTTATGGAACAGATAATACTCCCTACAACTGTACACAAACTCACCCTTATGGAACAGATAATACTCCCTACAACTGTACACAAACTCACCCTTATGGAACAGATAATACTCCCTACAACTGTACAACAACTCATCCTTATATAAAAAGTATCACAGTTGGTAAAGTCCACTGATTTGAAAGTTGGCCGTTCGAATCCCGCTCTGGATGTAAACATCATTCCAGATTAATCCTGTTGTTGTGTCCTTCAGCAGTACACTTAACCTTGCCCCCATAGTCAGTTTATGAATGTTTGTGACTGGCTTTACTTGCATTGGAAGTGGAAAAGTGCTACATAAAAGTGACCGTTGACCATTTACAAAGACAGAATGATAGTGTATGTTTAATAAAAGTAGAAATACCACGCACAAGTAGAGGAAGAAGTATGATCCCCCGAAGCTAAAGTAATAATACGAAATACCAACCGCAATTTACTATAACTGATAAAGCCTATTGACAAGCCATCAATCACGCTTTAGTCCGCGGACAGGTGCCCAGATCGACCCGTCTCGCTGTCTCCTCCCGCGCCCTCCCCTCCCATGATGCACTGCCCCTGCC
>KN520914.1:14242-37470 GCA_000787155.1 Scartelaos histophorus | reverse complement strand
TATTTTCTGTGTTATAATGCTTCTTCCGCATCAAAAGCATACATGGTGTTGTGTTTTGTTTCATTCCACTTAACATAAAACCACTCGAATCATAATCACAGCCCTGGAATTGCCAATCTGTACTGAACAAAAGGTAAAAGGAGCTGTTAATGCATCATAACTCCAGGTATGTTGGTGACACGTGACTTAAAACTCAGAAGAGTCCATTTCACACAATATAGGACCTTTAAATGTAAGATTTGGAGGCCATTTTAGCCACGCACATAAAATACTTGAACTTTCCTCACCCATCTGTCTCATTCACATGCTTCAAACTGTTCAAACTCTCCAGAGAAGTGCTCCCGTCTGCTATTCTCCATTTGTAAAGCCACTACTGCGCATTAAAGGTGTTAAGAATCCACTTTAACCACCTCTTCCTCCGCTTTAATTTGTATTTGGAGGTGTGAGCGACTGACAACTAGCGTAATGATAAGAACTGTCAGGACGTTGGCTGCTAATAGGAGCGCGACTATCATTATCACCCCATAGGCTCCCAAACGTCAATGTCTGTATTGTGACTGGAATAAGAAATGCCCCGCTCGAGCCATCAAACTGTGATCACTTCTAGTGGTTGGTGGGAGCAGATAAAGCAGGCGAGCGCGGGGTGACAGGGGTTTGACACATACCCGGTGATTTGTCATCTCCCAGACACCGTAGTTCTGGGGCCGCGGTATGAATGACGACTGCCCTTGACGGATGGAACGTTATAAAGAGACAAATTAGTGTGAGCGTATAGGTGCTTCCATGAGGGACGGAGAAACTGATGGCAAATATTAAGAAGCGTTATGTATTAGTATCTGGAGAGGCCTGAAAAGAAAAATGAGACAAGTATGAAGCGTAGTCTATTGGAAGGATCCTTTGACGCTTCGATTGCAGCAAAAACAGTTGATGATGCTGATGTTGAAGAGGTTTTATATGTCATCCATGAATATGTCAGTAATTATGTAATCTCTCCACATCTGAACCTTCCATATACAGTTAGCAGAGTGATTTTGTCCAATGTTCAGCCCATAAGTCTATGTCACCCATGTTCCTGCACGATAATTTTTCTTAAATATATAAAGGCAGGAAAACAGTGTATTACAACTTCACAAACCTGGTAGGATGTGCAGTTGTTTCATTAGTGGAATCAATCACTTGTAATGTGAAAGCGCTCTGAAGGGAGGAGGGGGAGAGCATCAAAATACGAAAGTGACAATTATCACACATGTTAATATATGCATAGCATTTTCAAAACAGTAAACGCCACATGGTGATCTAAATTTGTTATGTGTTTGCAATTAATACCCCCATAGAAAATCTAATACCCTCTCTTTAAATCTGAGTGCGCCTGCTCTCGGTCCAATTTTGGTAGTTTCTGCAGAGAACCGTTACGATCGCTCTTCCCTATCGTCAAAACCTTTGGCAGTTTTTTTGCTTTCCCGGAGTGAACCGAAACATTGAAACACCAAGTGAGTGCGCGGTGGAGGGATTGTTCATTTCTGTTTAATGTCAGATGTCTAATATTTTCCCAGCTATTTCATTCCCCTCTGGAGCTGAATGCCTCTCTTAGCATGGCGTCTTAGAAATCATGTCAGATAGGCCTAGAGTAACTATTCCGTTTTCATGAGGTGCATTTAAATGTAGTGAATGTCTTCTTTAGGACTTAGACACTGATGGTGGAGAGCATTGAAATTGCTGAAAATGACTGGAGTGGAAAGTGAGTGGTCAGTAATAAAATGATTTGAAAATACTTTTTTTTTTTTCCTTTTTGCACACCTGCTCTCGGTCCAATTTTGGTAGTTTCTGCAGAGAACCGTTACGATCGCTCTTCCCTATCATCAAAACCTTTGGCAGTTTTTTTGCTTTCCCGGAGTGAACCGAAACATTGAAACACCAAGTGAGTGCGCGGTGGAGGGATTGTTCATTTCTGTTTAATGTCAGATGTCTAATATTTTCCCAGCTATTTCATTCCCCTCTGGAGCTGAATGCCTCTCTTAGCATGGCGTCTTAGAAATCATGTCAGATAGGCCTAGAGTAACTATTCCGTTTTCATGAGGTGCATTTAAATGTAGTGAATGTCTTCTTTAGGACTTAGACACTGATGGTGGAGAGCATTGAAATTGCTGAAAATGACTGGAGTGGAAAGTGAGTGGTCAGTAATAAAATGATTTGAAAATACTTTTTTTTTTTTTTCTTTTTGGACACTCAAAGATGCTTGAGATGCTTCGATGGTGGTGAGCCACAGCTGCCCTGGGGCTGACTGACAGAAGTGCACAACGTATTGATCATATACCAGACTCGTTACGTAAAGGTAACCGTATTCAAAAACTTAAACAATGTGAAACTTTCTGGATTTATAAATTACAGGCAGCTAAATATCCTGGGCTCAATGAAGATATGAATTTCTCTGTGTTTTTATAACTGATTGTCTATTACAGACTTTTATACTGAGTTGTATGTATTTTTTCTGTATTTTTTGTGTACATTCGAGTGTCTATACATTGTATATATCCTTGACCTCACATGGTTCTAACACTGCCCTCTTGTGGAGTGTCTCAGGTAGTGTCCACAGGTGAAGCTCCACACCTTCTCTTCCAGGTGGAGCCGCCCTGTTGGTGGTTTCTTGTATTTAACTCACATGGTTCACTCAGTATTCTGTTTGTCCCCTGAGGAAAGCCATAGACTGAAACGCGTCAGGACTTTTAAACTTGTCCATTTTGACATGCCGTAAATGAATAAAGGCATTTTATTTTAACCGGTGAGTGCCTTGGATTTTTTTGCATCTTTAAACTGTCTTCCCTTCCCCAAAGACACCACTGTGTTTTTTCTACTTTTTTCTACTGTGTATTATCCTCTCGAGGTCCAGGAAGCGCTCCTTTTGAAACTTTTTATACTAACCAGGACCTGCTTAGCTTCTGAAATCGACAAGATCAGACTTTGACAAGGAGGTTTGGTCACAGCTTTTGCTAATTCCTTTGTCTTACTTTGACTTGTCAGAAATGTCCCTCACACATTTGAGTCCTGCACTTCAAACCAAACACATTCCTCTTCATCTCTGTAATTGAAAACATGACTGGTGACATGACGCTGGCGTGCGATGAGTCTCCATTAGCCGAGTATCTCCGGCTCCTCTCTTTGTCTCCTCAGCCTTGACTGTCCCCTGGTTAAGTCCTTCTAAAGTGTCAGCGGCCGCTCTGTTAAGATTAGATTTGAATTTATGAAGATTGCCTCACCTGACTAGCCGCTATAATCTATGCCGCCGTTGTAATTCACGTTTAGCCCCTCATTTCCAACATGCTGGAGAAGGACCATATTTCAGCGTGACAATGTAATCACAGATCCACATTAAAAAGTCATTATTGTTTAAAATCCCATGGTTCTGACTGGGAAAACAGTGGCGGTAGCTGTCTGTCCCATTCACATGCATGTTTACCCGGGAACACAAGCTGCGCTGATTTAGCTTCAGCCTTATTGATCGCGGGGGTCTTTGAACGCACCACACGTCCATGCTGGAGGAGTATAATTGTTAACCATGTGCTTTTTGGGTCTGATTAGCAGGTAATCCCTTTTACCGTACTGTGATCCCAGCAGATTATCAAACGGCTAATGTGCAATATGTTTGGTCTAATAACTGGGATGGAATGTAATCCTTCAGAAATCTTTTGCACGTGCTCAGAATGTATTAACGCTCCAGTTTGGGGCAAGAATTGTTGTAAAGGAGTTTGGTTAGTGTTTTGCAGGATTACCAAAAGTGGTCACATCTGCTGTTTCGTCATGGTCTGGGTTACATCCCAGTTTAGTCATGATGCTGGGTTTAGTCTTATTATAGTCATGCGGTATGTGTGGAAGTGTGAATGCAGTCATACACTTAAATACCCGCCCGATTCTCTCTTTTCCTCAAGCTGGACGTCCACTTAGCAATTTCTGGCATCTGTGTGGAGAGATTACTGTTTGTTGGAAAAATCTTTAGTCATATCTACTCTTTCTGCTTAAAAAACAAGAGCGGTATGAGTCGCAGAAGCAAAGACTAAACTTCAAACCGTTCTATTATCAAAGACGGGCTGCGATTGATTTCTAGCCTGTCTGATATTTTAGAATCTCGGTCGCAAAGTAAGCTCTCCTCTCACTCTATCATGGTTAAACCTTTGTAAAAAAACGGACCAATAGTAAAGATCAGAGCATTGTCACAGTCCTGGACCATATCTCTTCAATCCGCTTTTATTTATTACATTTTCTACCGACCACTACATGGATCCTTAAGTCTGATATTTGCTCTGATAAACTTAGTCAAAGCCACGATTTCTGTATATATCATAGTCAGTTTTATGCTGCGTGTTAAAAAATGTGAACTTTCAGCCAAAATTGCAAGCTTATTTCCTGTTACTTTTTCTCTGTTGGGTCACAATATTGCTCTCTGTAAAAGTGAAACATTAGAGTCAGCAGCTTGGGCGACCGGGGTCACTTGTCCAATTCTACGTCTTCAATTTGATCCGGTCCTGGACTTTTCTGGCAGTGTCTTGTCACTTCATCATCAGTGCTTCCTGTACACTTCCTATACGCAGTCACTTGTCTCCTGAGCCTGTGTGTCCTGGGGCTCTGTTCACACTCCAGCGCTCCACTCTCCACACACTTCTGATCCTGACCCTGCAGCTCTCCGTCCTTGGCTGTATTTTTTTTTTTTATCAACGAGCTGAAATTAACCAACAAGGAAAGAGCTCCTATAATTTATTACACATTGGTATTGTGTTTCATGTCTGCAGGCCGCTCTTCACATGGACCGGGTTTATGTGGTAGAAGAAGATATGCTCTGTGGCTTTATACATATTTAACAGGTGAATTGCATTGAATCCCTGTTGTTTTTCTGTAGTACTTTGGCATTCTGACCTTATCGCGACGCCCTGATTGGAGGAGCGTTATTGACCTACCGTGCCGCTGGCTTTAATCAGTGCGATTTCACTAAGGATCAATAAGTTCTTTTCATGTCTAACACTTTTCGCATTTTTCCAGAACAGATCAATATAACCCTGATGTGTGTTCTGACGTTCCCACATCCGCTCGCCAACGCCGGATCAGCACTGCATCCATTTCTGTTCACTTCAGCTCTTTTGACTCAAATGTCACTCAAAAGTTTCAATAGTGGCACAACTGAACTTATTTTCACTTCTGACCATAGAGAAAATTATTAGAGTTATTATTAGAATAGAATGTTAATCACTGATTCAGTATTGACCAGTAAGCAACATCAAAAAGGTACTGCAGTAATGCTGAAGTCATTACAGTAAATCTCCTTTGTATCGTATTTTAAACTTAAGAGTGAAGTAGATCTTTCATAATAATGACAGTATTTTTGGTGCTTCTAAACCAGCAAAGAACTGCATTCAATGTCCCTTTGGCTTTCTACTGTAGATACTACTTTTGAGAAATATAAACTGATATATCTGTTGGCCTATACAGACAGACTGATATTTTGGTTTGGTTGACCTGCTGCCCTGAGTGTTCACACAAAACTTTATTTTAACACTTTTGAAGGACAAATAATCAAAATTGATCATACCCGACATGTCATTGGCTTTGGCAGATCTGCATTATTGGCCCTGAAAAACAGTATTGGTCAATCTCCAATCTTTTATGCATATATCACCAGTATAGTTACATCTATAGTGTCTTTTTAAGTCTATTTTCTACTAAACTATAGAGTAATCTTTCAATCCATAAATTAATATTGAAAGACCATAAATACACTTACAAAAAAATGACCATTGCAATTAACAGTTTAAAGACTCGAAAGTGCATTTTTTTCCTTTTATTTATTTTTCTTTTTTATGAAATAAGGCAGAATGATCTTGTACAAAAACAAAGAATGCTGCCAGAAGAAAGAAGAATTAAAAAGAGTTTCCCCACTGAGACAGTAGGTGCAGAGGACAAACGCTTAAAGCAGCCTGAAAATACACAGGGACTTCCAAAGATGTTTAATAAGGTAAAAGTGAGCCAATGTGTCCAACCCTAGAATACTCCACAGACACACGGAGCAATATTTATGGCGTTTATTGAAAGAAAGATGTGAAATGAAATCACAGTTGAGTGAGTGTGTGAGTCAACCCACCGTGAGCCCCTCCAGTGCCACAGCGGTGTGATCTGAGCGCGGTTTGGGTGAAACGCTATCGCGCTTGGATCAGTGGGACTGCAGCTCCTTTGTTAGCGCTGGAGCTTTGTTTTGTGCAGATTTATGAGGGCGGTGGTGGGGGGCTGGCAGGGGGCTTCTGTGATTACTGCTTACACACTGATTTATACCTCTCTTTTAATTATCCGAGGGGCCTGGAGCTCCACGGTGCCAGCTCATCCCGGTCCAGGGACCAGGAGGAGGGCTCGCTCTCGGCTCAGGTTGCACCGGCTCAAAGTAAGCAGATCCCTTTACTCAAGCACTTTTAGGAACCTCTTCTGCTGTGTTATAAACATTTAGGATCATAAATTATAACTGAACCCAATAGCCTACACATCTTAAATACATTTGATTATTGTACTGCAAAATCTATAATCTGATCATTAAATGTAAATAGATTCATTCTAACATTTCAATTAACTTGTTCATATTTTGCAAGATTTTTTTGGGGGGTTCAGTCAAAATTTGATAGAAAATACTTCAAATATGTTGTCAGTAATGCAATTGCCAAACCAAAAGTACAAAAGTAGTAGTAGTAGCAGCAGATGTGATGCCAGTTTTAGTATTATTGCTTTATTGATTTAGAGGTGGTCATAGGAGTAGTAGTGGCAGTAGTATTGCTGTACTAATTTCAAAGTATCCATAGTAGTAGTAGTAGCAGCGTTATTACTGTATTGATTTAGAATTGGTCAATAAAGTAGCAGTAGATAGTAGAAAATGTATGTATGTTAAGTTTTATTGTTAGTTATCGTACTATGGCATGTATATAGTCTTTTTCAAGATACTCAGAGATGTAACCGTACTTTAACTTGAATACTTTTTCCACCTCTACTGTGGTTTTTGCTGTTAGACCTAAAGCAAAATGGACTGCCCCTCCCTGGAGCCAAGCAGAACATGAAGCCACCAACCTCTCCACAAGAAACTCAAACTTAGCCTCCCCAGCGGACTATAAATTGTCCCAGAATCCTGCTACTCACACATCTCCAGTTACTTTTTTTTGTTTTTTTAGAGAAGCTTCTACTGTGAAATTACACCAAGCAGGTCTCCAAAACAAGCAATCGATTCTCCAGCCTCGTTTAGCATTCGGGGTTCATATCGGCGTGCGAGATTGAGAAAAATCTATGTCCCCCTTTAGTCTTAATTTGGAAAGTTAATTGAATAAGAAGGCAGTGGAATGTGAACGATGACTCATCATTCATGGCTTTATTGTCATGTAATTTCAGCACAATGGTGTGTTTAGTGTTGTGGAGAGACATTAGAGGCCAGTGTTCAGAGAGGAGCATGAAATAGAGAGGAGGTGGAGCAGAACTGGCCCTGGAGATGGAGACAGAGCGATCAAAGCACAACTGTAAGAATGCACAGGGCTGGAATATTACCGGAAAGTGTGGGATGAATCAGGTTTTCAATGTCTATTATCATAACTTTGGTTAGATCTTTTTCTTTCTGGGCTGTAGTGGGAAAGATTCATCTAAACACATGTACTTTTATTTTATAGGTAATTGAAGGTATGTGAAAATATCACTTGGAGTTTTATTTAGAATGATTCATGTCTGAGTAACTTGCTTAATTCCCCTGCATTTCAAAGTGCCATTGTTGGGAACATTTCTGGTAATCTGCATAGGTTTCAACAGTGTAGCGCAGCCGTTTTGGCATTAATGGATAAAAAAATCCACAGTTTGCTGCTTTCTATAGACAATGTCTATTATCATAACTTTGGTTAGATCTTTTTCTTTCTGGGCTGTAGTGGGAAAGATTCATCTAAACACATGTACTTTTATTTTATAGGTAATTGAAGGTATGTGAAAATATGGAGGAGATGACTTTTGATCTATGATTTAATGGTTTACCTTGATTATCACTTGGGGTTTTATTTAGAATGATTCATCCATGTCTGAGTAACTTGCTTAATTTTCCTGCAGTCAAGGTGCCATTGTTGTGAACATTTCTGGTAATCCACATAGGTTTCAACCGTGTAGCGCAGTCATTTTGGCATTAATGGATACAAAAATCCACTGTTTGCTGCTTTCTATAGGCAGGTCTGTCAGGATGGTACGGCAGCACGGCTTTTTGTGATCATGATTATGGCGAAATACATGATCCTCAATTTTTTTTCGCTATTTTGTTAGTCAAAAAAATCCTATTCATAACATAGAGTCTGGCTCCAGATTCACTCCTGTAGCCGTTAGCATCGCGAGCCTCATTTGAGCGACGCTAAACGCTGTGAGTGACGTCACACTCACTTAGTCCACTTTTTTATACAGTCTGTGGGTCATGGTGAAATATTATAAAGAGTTTTTTAAGTGTTGTTTTTATCTGCTTGTTTTAGATCAGTCCTTTAATATGAAAAACATGTGAAATAAAGATTCATGGGAGCTATAGATTACAACTATGTACCTGAATAAAAAAATACTGAATTTGTTTTTCATTTCCATCAAATATCTTTGAGTATCTTTTTAAAAAATACTTTAAAATTATTTAATCATTAAACAAAGACATCTTCATGGTATATTAACAGTTTTTTTTCAATATAATTAAACTGATTTGACTACAGTGTATTGTGGCAGTTGTTTTGTAGCACATATGGTTGGAAATATCCACCCACTTCAGTTGCCAATCTGTCAATCAATGCACTATTGTGTCATAAACAGACTGGAAAATTGATGTGAGTAACATGGAAAAAATTTGTTTTTTCTGTAGATGCTTTTTGACTTGGTTCAGGCAACAATGGAAATATTGGTCTAGAAGTCATAGTAATATTTCTCAGCCACAGTACAACCCCTTCATTCATGCGTCCTTCAAACCCAGTATCTGTCCTCATCTTGGGCCTTTGCGTGTGCGAGTGCGTGGCGTCTCAGAGGGGCATGTGCACGACTAATTTCAAACAGGACTGTTGTGCGTTTCCTAATTATTGTAATGTGCATAGTTAAGCTGTCCCTGGAGGGCACTGTCCCACTGCTGCTCAGCCTGTGTGTGTCTGTGTGTGTCTGTGTGTGTCTGTGTGTGTCTGCGTGTGTCTGTGTGTGCGTTTCCTAATTATTGTAATGTGCATAGTTAAGCTGTCCCTGGAGGGCACTGTCCCACTGCTGCTCAGCCTGTGTGTGTCTGTGTGTGTGTCTGTGTGTCTGTGTGTCTGTGTGTCTGTGTGTCTGTGTGGGGCAGTAGACAGTCTGACCCGGCTTTTGTCCCAGACCTGCTGCTGACTGACCCCAACAATCTCAGACACACAGGGCTGTCATGACAAGGTTTAATGAGCTTCTACTTAAAGGCAACAAAGAATTAAAATGATGCATATTGCTATCATAGGGTCAGTCTTAAAGCAGCACTATGTAACCGGTGAATAGTATGTCATTTGCTGTCTCCATGTAGCCTGTAATGTTCCACAGTATGGTTACCAAGTCCTTCAGGAGACGCTGATCATAGTAAAACTGCATATTTTGTGTGTATTTTTGACCAGCAAAAAAAATTATAATTGAATAAGTTGTTGCGTAATTTTCCTATATACGCCTGTATACAGCATTATTACTAATATGGCAGGAAGGGCATCTGGCATAAAATCTTGCAAAATCATTCTGCAACTGGTTTGTTTTTTCAACCATGAGTAAATGAAGTAAGGAAAAGTAAAATATCAAATCTATTCATTCTCAGTATGTAAATGTGCAATGACGGGGCCAAAAGCATTAGTTAAAAAGTCAGGACCTTTGACTCTCAGTAATTGTCTAAAAGGGTATCATATATTTAAATGACACCGGGTCATGCAAAGTCACTGTAATTCTTTTTCTCTTCTATAAAATGATCTTGTCTGTCCAGTTTTGACATATACTTAATTTAAAAGCCATAAAGAGAGGAGATTCCAGACTTACTACACTTAGCAAATTGAATGGCTATGAATCAGTATTTTGATTTTATTTTCAAATGCTCTCTCTAAGCATTTGTAATCTAAAAAGGTTACTGGAACCGTAATTGGAGACAAAATGCTGTAACCTAGACTTGTAATGGGATTGAAAACAGATGTCAGAATAGTGGGAGAATACAACTTGTTAATTAAAAGTGGCCATAGTTCATTAGTTAGAGCTTTTGTTCATCCCAAGAGCCTTAATATATGAGTCCTGGCTTGGACCAGTGCATACTAGTCTTGTGTCGTAGGGCAAGACATTTAACCCACCTTACCCAAGTATAAATGTAGTGTGTGTGTGTGTGTGTGTGGTCTGCCCCAGGACAGCTGTGCAGAGGGCTGAACGATTTGGGAAAAATATCAAATTTTCTGACAAGCATAGCAGTTCACAATTGATGTTGTAATAATCGGATTCTATTCACATCGTAAAACTGAAGTATGAACAAATGGACAAACTTACACAAGAATCACATTTCAGAACATGATGGTACAGATCTACACTAGGGTCAGTCACTTTTATGCAGAATAAAAATAAGTTGTTTGCTCAGGAAATGATGGTACTGACAACCTTTTGAAGTAAATAATGAAAAGTGAAATCCAAAAGTAATCATCATTATTTTACGATTTTTGTGAGGCAGTATTGGTCTGGTACCATGTTCTTCATAATCTTCAAACTCCACATGACTTTGCTGACCACTATACATCTAAAAACTCTTCTGTTCAACTAGACAAAAGTTTGAGAATTGCCTGTGCTCTTCAGTTGAACTCAGATGTGTGGTTGAGATTGCGTGTGTCTGTAGCCCTGTTCTCCACAGAGATTTTCCACACTGAGCCCAAGGGAAGTGCACATGACAGAGTGGAGTGAGACATGCCTCCTGCACCGTCACGCGCATTATCATCATCATCTCCATCCCTGCTCACTCACACTCACACACTCACACACACACACTCACACTCGCACACACATCCGCGCGTCCCATCTCCCTGTGTAACTTGTCATTTCCCCTGCCTGCTGCCTGTCTGTGCAGAGGGCCTCATTCACAGCTCTCCAGCTGCAGGTCCATGTTGACTGTGTGGATGATTAGATGAGCAGGCCGAGGGCTGGAGAGAGAGAGAGAGAGAGAGAGAGGGGAGGAGAGGGGGGGAGAGCAGGTGTGGCCTCTGGGAGTGCTGTAATGACATTAGTCTATGCACAGGACCCCACACAGCCCGTCTGATGACAGGAAGCAAGGACACTCACAGCGCTTACGTGCAAGTGCAGATATTCTGATTAGATTCACAGGCGAGCAGGGATTGGAATTGTGTCATTGGGCACTTCACCCACATTGACAACTCAAAACATTTTATGAACGACATGGTTTGGGCAAATGCTAGTGCTAGTGCCCAGGTAGAAAACTTTAGTTATAAGATTGTTTTTTTGTATATTTTTGACTGAGAAAGTTGCTTTTAAGTTGCTTTTATCAGACTGCAGGACCAGATTTTGGTTTGTGAAATAAGTTAGAATACTGAACACATGTTTTCTGACATCAGCGTCTCTCAACTGAGTTAAAGATCAAAGAAAAAAGTGAGTAACTGTTGGACCAAAAGACTGCAACCACTACAGTGCTTGTGCCCAGTACAGCAGAGGTTGTAGACCGACTCCTTTTAACTTTTTTTAGGAAGTTTTTATACAAGTGTCTTATTCCATTTGCTGGGGTTTGAAATGGGTGGCTTTATGAAGGCTCTGCGTTTTCAGTAGTTTATGCACAAGTAAAATATGCACAATATGCTGTTTTATTTTTGATGCACATACTGTATTTAAAGATGAGGTATTATGCAAAAAAGAAAATACTATCTATCTATTCTATCGATTTATATCTTTATACGCAGGTATGAAGATATGAAGATATAAATATTGGTCTGATCGACCCCCATCTTAATGCCACGCTTTACTACACCCTTCTTAATATTTTGACAAACAAGCTGACCAAGTGCCCTCCTGCTGTAACTTATGTGTTTATGATCTGAAAGCACAATCATTCCTCTCAGCCCTGACCACGGTGTCCTCTTTAAGTCCCCACGTCCCTGTACGCTTGAGCGGTGTGGACGTGAGCAGAGACGTGGGCTGGACATGGAGGCAGTGCCACTGTCACGGTGATGGATGAGTGCGCTCATTGCTACCTGCAGCGATTAGGTCAGCAGCCCCCAGACAGTCAAATGCTGATGCAAGGCCTGGTTTGTGTTTTTAAATGGGCCACACGCCCAGTAAGTGCTCGGACTCAAACACTGCTCCTGTGTGACCTCTCGGAGCTCCAGGTTATTCACTTAGATCAGGCTTCACTGCTTTGACTGGAGCTGATGTCAGGGCTGTCTCTAATAGTGTTTCATACAATACTAACATTTCAAACAAACATTTCAATACTAAGGAATAGATTTGATATGCAGTACTGACTTTGGGACTATGATGATAAATCACAGTTTAGACAGTAGAATTCATTTCCAGTGTTTTGTAAACCTGGCCAGAGAGGTCGGAGTGAGATGGTTTGGACAGGTTAGAGTTCCCAGACACATGGTCCAGAGGAAGGCTAAAGAGGAGATTTATAGATGCTGTGAAGGGCAAGCTGCTTTCAGAACAGAAGATGTAAATTGCACAAGATAGAAGCAGATCATTTAATGTGCCAAAGAGAAAAAGGGAAGAATACAGTGTATGGATAGCAGGGCTGTGCAGTTCATCAAAAAGACAGATTTTTCCCATGTACATGAGCAAAATTAGTCTTGCCACATTAGTATAAGCCACTCTTAAGGTCAAAATAAGTCCACTGTGTACTATTTTTATCTCATTCTGAAGTTAATGTTTGTCTGAGAATCAGGAAGTGCACAGTGGGCTCTATTCACGCTTGCATCACAAACCAGGAAGACGTTTGGAAAGAAGCACTTGTACTTCTTCAGTAAGTACACGTGTACTTACTGACACTGGGCTCGCCTATTGACTATAATATGTATGGTTGTAATTGATTAGCTGAACATAACGGAACGCTACAATGACATGTAGATGAAGAAAAACTTTTCCTAGATTTTGTTACTACTACTACTTACTACTGAACAGAGCTCACCACAAGTTGCAATTTCTTCTTCCCAGGCATCTTCCTGGTTAGTGACATAGCGTGAATAGAGCCTGTTAATATGCTAATTGTTGTTGGCAATAACAAAACTCCACTCTGACCTCTGAAATGTGTGAAAAGTGCTTATAAACACATCGGCGGGAATAATTAGGATGATTGGAATGCATAAGGTAGTGAGGAATAACTGCAAACTATTAAAAAGAGAAGTTTTTCATGTTTTTAAGACTATGAGGATCAGATTTAGAGTCTTTAAAGTCTAACTAAACACATTGCCTTCTTTTCCTAGTCCTTTTTTGGGTATTTTTGTGCAAACTAGGTACATTTGCAGCTTTTCAGGTAAAAATTACATAAAAATTAGTGTGTCTTATTTCAGGAACTTGGTGACATCACGTAGGTTTACCTGTTAGACCAATCACACTAATCACACTTCCTTGATGCCCCTTCTCTCCCCTCATTCTTCTTCAGTCTTTCGGGTACTGCCCAGTTTAGCAGCTTTTGACCCACTTTAAGACTGAAAGCCACATTTGTACAATTTATCAATATGAGATTTATTTTTTGCCATATTTAAAGGGCTCATGTTACACTATTTTCTTATATCTTCATCAAAAACATACCTAAAGTTAGTATTTTGGTCCATTCACACAAAAATCCTGCATATAGTAATAGATGGAAGTGCTTCTCTGTTTTTAAACTCCAAACAGCTTCACTCGAATAATTTGAATAATTTCTGCACCAGAATTGCCAGGCTTTATTGAACTAAAGGTAAAAGATAGTTGTTAACTTGAAAACTACTACTTTGTGACATCACAAGGTAGAACAGAGCATTTTGAGCTTTGGAGATGCAGACTCATAAACGAGGATTACTCAGCCATGTGTGAATGAAACAAAACACAACTCCATGTATGTTTTTGATGAGGTAACAACATTCTAACATGACTTAAAGCTCACAAGAGTCCGTTTTGTACAATACAAGAGATTTAATATAACCCAGGCCTAGTGTGACATATCCTTACTAATGAAATATACCACTGCTTTACATTGCTCAGACAGACATTAAACTCCTTCTCCCTCCAGTCTCACCCAGGTCTCCGTTGTGGTTTCTGGGCTGTTTCTGTGAAAGATCGTATGTGGAACTTGTCATGCTTTTATCTGTTCACCTGATTCATTCTCATTTCCACCAAATTACCGAGCAGAGTGGCACCCGGCGCTATTATTTTGTCCCACACAAGACAAACTCACCCAGGAACCCAAAGACGTATCATTTCACAGCAGCCAGCCCGTTGTTTTTCCAGGGGCATTGTGAATTGTTATTGCTCCAAGAGATGATTGCGCCGGAATTTATGAACTATTATGGATTCAGTGATGACATATCTGCTGCAGATTAATGACAGCCATTTTCAGCACTCCAAGAGCGCTAACAAAACACAAAGGAAACGCTCTGTTACTGTCTGTTTATCCCCACCGAGAGGAAGAGAAATATTGAGTCTAACTTAATATTATGTACTATTACAGTATTTGCTGTAGTGGTGGTGGGCGTACTGGTAGTGGCAGTGGGAGTAGTGGTACTGTAGTAGTAGCAGTAGTGGTGGTGGTGGTGGTAGTACTAGTATTTGCTGTAGTGGTAGTATCAGTAGTGGTGGCGGTAGTAGAACTAATACTACTACTACTACTACTACTACTACTACTACTACTACCGCTACCACTACTACTACTACCACTACTACTACTACTACTACTACTACTACTACTACTACTACTACTATTACTACTACTACTACTACTACTACTACTACTACCACTACAACTACTACTACTACTACCACTACTACTACTACTACTACTGCTACTTGAAATGACAGTGTCTAGAGGCAGCATGCACAGAGTTTAACTGTTCAAAAGTACTGGTGGTCATAATAATTACAGTACAGGATATAAAAGAGAGTACCTCAAATGAATGGTGGCCATTTTTTACCTTTAATGTACACTAAAAGAAATCTACACCACTCCCTTTATTATTCCTGCACTATAAATGATGATGTTTTTCATAATGGTTTGATAAGTGAAGCAGGCCGTCTCCCTCGGTCACTGCCTCACTCTCTCCTCTGGACTTTCTGCTGCTCCTGCATGTTTTTAATAGAAGGAGCAGAACATTTCCATCTTGTCTAATTGCCTTATTAGATTCTTTGTCATCAGCAGAATGAGTTTATAGGAAGCAGATTTGTGCAGTTCATTGCTCCCATGGTACTGCAGAGGATACGTGAAGACTGGACCAAAGGGGTGACCTCATACTCCACATATGACACGTGTCCATGATGTTATGGACCTGATGCTGTGCAGGGTCCTATATTATCCTTGTTATGTTTTCAGTCTTCTGTTTTTTTTCCCCTTTTTGACTCAAACTGCCATATTCAATTGGTTAAACTGCTTGTCAATCGTGCCCACCTGAAGTCAGAGATAAGACTGGGGCCCAGACACCTTAGTATAGTAAAGGTAAAGCTTGGTGCATGTTCTACTTTTTACCATATTATAATATTATTCCTACATCACTGTTAGAATAATTATGTATTTTATCGCATATTTTCTATAATCATATGTTAGTTACATAATGTCTGTGTGCTTTTACTGTGTACAGTCTGGCTTCCACTTGTTCTTCACTTGTTTTTGGAACTTAAAGATAATGTGGCATCTTTTCACAAACCAGACAGAAACAGCAGCACCCAAACTCCTGGGTGCAGATGCCGTACAAGGACAGCAGCCAGACATTAATACAACAAATACAATACTACAAAATTGTATTATGCATAATTGTGTACTTTGAGAGCGATAACATCATTCATTGTAAATAGGGACAAATAAAAGCGAGGAGGCGGCATTGGGCCCTTCAGAGCGGATAGAGGTTGTAACTGAAGTGACTCTCTGTTCGTTCTCCTAGCGAGTAAAACTGAATAATCTCTTGTCTTTCTTCTTGTATTTTATTATGTTTAGGAGGGTTTAAACCTAACAATCTCAAAGAAACAGTTTCAGTTTCACATTCACAGTTGTGTTAGCTAATAACCAACAAATAATCAGAAACACTTGTCTTTTGTGATGTCACATAGTACTTGAATTTGCAGATGCCACTGAAGGCAGGACAAACTTCAAAGTTTTTTATCACAAAGCTATAAATTGACCTATTTTGCACTAATACTGCCACAAAAACAGTAGGTAATGCTATTAAAACACCATATACACATATTGGGTGGATTTAATGTTTAGTTTCACTTAAAAAAATAAAATCCTAAATACTAATGGAACTTTGTCTACAGACTAGTGCTATTTCTGAGTCATAAAGATAAGTATAAGTGTTCTTTTAGTTTCACTACTCTCTAGTGTGTGGATGGCTGCCCTTTATAGTCACACACAAATAGGATTCCATTTCATCTGATTACTGGAGCCTGCTGCGGCTTTATAATGTGGATATTTTGGGGAGAAATAAATATTTTGTTTACTATTTCAATAGACTGTGCTCGGTATGGTGTGTCGCGGTGCTTACTGCATAGCTCCATAAAGCATGAAAGGAAGAGGAGATAGAAGAGATACGGTTTCACAAACAGTAGCAGAAGAAGCTGCAGCCGTGATAGGAGCTATATTGGTGGTCACAAGAAAGCCAGAGCAATAGCTGTAATAGTATTGAATGCGGAATGACTCGTTGTGTATATATTTCCTGAAAGACATTATCTAGTAAATAAGGGATTACTCAGACATTGCCTAGAAAACCTACAGAAATATCTTGGAAAACTTTTGGACAAAAAGCTTTTACATTCATGGTGATTATTGGAACATTATTTTGGCTTTTGAAAGTTATGAGACGTTTCTGGACGCCTGGCTTGTTTTTAAAGCCAAATGGTGGTGTCTGTCAGAAGCACAAAATGATGGAACACGTTGCCGAATACATCAGAATCTGTGACGACTACACTCAACTTTCAAAAGAGTTCTGAAAAATTGGTTGAAAATGACCCAGTCCTGTACTCACTGATGATTTTATGTTTGGACTCCTTCCTGTATTCCTGGTTTCCTGTCTGGCTTCTCTATTAGGGCTAATGTTTAATATCTTCTAATGTCAGGTAATGTATCTGTGGTTGAAATTTTAGAATAACAACAGAAATGTAACTATTTAAAACCTAACAAGCTTTAACCCCGGCATATTTATACAACAAATAACAAATAAATGAATCATATTGTATAGCTGTTACGGCCCCAAGCCTTCAGTTTGTATTTTTGTGTATTTTGCTGCCATTTTGTTCCTGCTGCCTGAGCCCTGGTCCCTGATTGGTGGAGCACCTCTTCACCTGGCCCCGCCTCCAGCCTCCTCCCCCTATTTAAGAAAATCACAGCTCCTGTTCAGGGCTGTGGCCTTGGTGGCCAGTCTGCCAGTGTGTCTCCTGTGTGTGTTTCTGTCACTTTGTGTTTGTACTAGTCCGTGACTTTAGTGTGTTGAGACACTCGGTTTTTGTTTAGTTCGTTCAGTTTTGTGCCTTTTGATTTGGTCACTCGATTCTGTTTGTGGGTTTGTGGTTTTCTTTGGGACATTTGTGGTTTTGGTTTATTTTTGTGTCCCTTCGTTAATCACTCGTTTGGGAACCCACGTGACCATTTTAGCACAAAACTTGTTTTATGTTAAATCTGTTGTGTTGTTTCTTAACTTGGTTTAGTTATGGACATATTTTACCATGTTTTGTTAAGTTAAACCTTTTACTCACCTGTTAATTAAACATTACTTATTTATTCCATTTTCCATCTTGGTGTTTTTTTGTTACTTCCCTCACCCTAGCTGAGCTGGGTCGTAACAATAGCATTTATCATTTAACAGTAATGCAGTAGCCAAAATGCATCTCCTACAACCTGAGGTACTCATATGCACCTTTGCTTTCTTCTCAGCAACACTAGGAAGAATAAAAGCATTTATATTTGTGACCAGTGTATTCCAGATTCTGGTTACATCCTCCCCCCTGTAGTTTTATCAGTGCAGCCCTCTTCTCTTGCAGCCTGCTGGTCGTGCTCTTGGACTAGCCTTGTCTGCCCTCTTCAGGCCTCGAGTAAAAGTTTTACCACATCACCACGGCGACCACTGTTCCCATCGACCTTCTCTGAATGTCAACAAACCCAATTAACCTCCCAGCTGCGCGGGGTGTATTCTTGGTATATCATATTAAACGTATTCCCTCATTGTCTTAAAACTCCCCTCACTCAGCAGCCCTAGAGGAGCAGATACCCCACTCAACTCACCAGGCGACTTATTTGCAATTAAATTTGTTTTATTTGCCCCATTTCTCCCCGGCAGCATCTGGAACCAATTACTTTCAGCGAGCGAGCGTTCAAACTTGTGTGTCTTCCTCGGCGCGTCCTCTCTCCGTGGCATCTGGGTTTCTCCAGGGGACCCCCAGGAAATTACACCTCGTGCTCATCTCTCTCCGTCTTGTGTGAGCCTGTTGAGCTGGCCACTTGTCGCCCGCCTCCCCCTCCCTGTCACACTCCATACGCGATTAGGAAATGTGATACGTGTGATGTCACTGATGCTAATCTTGAAACTGCAATAATATGTTATAGATACTGGGGGTGCGACGCTAACTGAAGGCTCTGCTCTGTCTGCAACTTTTATCTGAGCTTAGTTGGTGAGATAATTTGTGCTGTTAAACAAGTTTCAGTTTGCACTTCTGATATTATTTTTAAGTAACATGACTATTAGATGTAATTAAAAACGTGCATTCAGAAATTAAATATAAATTAAACCAAATACAATGTCATTTTTTCCTAATTTTTGTTTCTATCCTTTGAAGAACAAAAAATACAAAGGAACAGTATTTTCAAACTATTACCGTATTTTTCGGACTATAAGGTGCATCTAAAATCATGACATTTTCTCAGAAATCAACAGTGGCCTTATAATCCAGTGGCCTTATGTGTGACCTTTGGTTGTGTTTAACCTCCAACCGATTTGATGTTGTCCACATTAGTCTAATAAGGTATTAGTGGGCGAGTCAGGAGGAGTAATATGTTGGCCACATATAGGGCGACTGTGCAACATACCGGTAGTTCTGCCGTGTGCTGTACAAGGACCCAAAATGCCACGATTACCATGCAGATTTCAGGTTTTGTATTTTAGTGTTAAAACTGAACAATGTTGAGAGGATCCGGGCATGTTTGATGCCCAAATCACCAACTGTTAAACTTGTATTTTTGTGTTAGCTACAACTGAGAGTTATTGTAAATGACCTGAATAAAGTTCAATTTATCCAACACACGTTTTGTTTCTCTTATTGTGCCTTATAATCCGATGCTCCTTATGTGTGGACAATGACACAACTGACATATTATTTGATACTGCGCCTTATAATCCGGTGCACTTTATAGCCCCAAAAATACAATATATTAACTTCAAATTTTCTAACTTCTAAAGCAAATGTTACTTCCACATGGATACTCTTTAAATTATTCTTACTTAAACAGTAGTTTCCCAAATACCTTTCACTTTTAGTTGAGTAATTTCTTGGACCATGACTTTACTTTTATCTTGAAGTAATATTCTTATCACATCTACTGCTGACTTACTTTGACAATTATCACATAACGCTCTCTGTGACATTTGAATTCCCATTATACCTAGTGCGATGTTATTAATCTTCTTGTACCATTCACATTTGCAAAGCGAGAGTCACACTCTAAAGGCAGCACTTAGGCTCGTGTTAGTGTTTGATAGTGAGCCGTGTTTTTGTGATCCGTCTCCACAGGGGGGTGCTCCGGGCTGCGCTGACCCAGGAACGGTGAGTTGGGTCTGGGTGAAGATTGCTCTCGGCTGGGGGCCCGCTCTGTGGTGGTCCCTCCCGCTGTCTCTATTCTCCTGTCACAAGAGGCTCTCGGCTAAGTAAAACGGGTAGGTTTTCTGTGACGAGTAAGTGCACTGACACAAGAGGTTTGAGGTTTCATGCTGGTATTGAAATTATTTTCAGAGTTCACGGTAAAAAGGGTAAAATGTGAGCGTGGTGTTTCTATGCCGACGCTTTATGTGAGAAAACTGTTGTTGTAAGTTTAATTAGGCAAATTTATGGTACTACTACTACTACTACTACTACTACTACTACTACTACTACTACTACTACTACTACTACTACTTCAAGCACTACTATATCTACTCCTATTACTACCACAACACTTCTACATGTAACGAGTAATAGGACTCATTTCATTTAAAAGTCCTACCATAACAGTATAGCTTCACTACTTGTGTTGTCACGAAACTCTATTTCAATACTAAAGAACAGACTCATTACTTGATACCAATTCTGATACCACAATTATAAAAAACACTCTTTGTTCAGGCAATAGAATGTAATTTCCAACGTTAAATCAAACTTTCTTTTATATTACCACATGGCCTTACTGTATCTGTGTAATCCCTGTGTAATCCCTCAGTGGTCCAGGAGGGTTTCATAGTGGTCCACGGGTGTGTGCTATTCTATACTTGGATTTTATTCTCTGATACAGCTCAAGATCATTCTAAAGTTATTCATGAACAGTTCATTTTTGTCCAGTGAATATCATTTTTTTGTCTCGATACCTGATGAGTGTTGGTTTTTGATACTTTTAACAACCCTATTCAATACTATTATGTCTAGGAGCACTACTACCACTACTACTACCAATGCACTACTACTATACTATTACTACTAATGTAGCACTACTAATAATGTGCTATTAGTATTTGTATTTGTATAGTATTAGTACTTGGATCACTACTAGTGTGCTACTACTATTACTAGGACCTCTTCTACTGCTAAACAACCACTACTGTATTACTACTACAAATCTGTTACTACTAATGTGATACTAGAATGTACTACCACTACTACAACCTCTATTACTACTACAACTTCTCCTTCTACTTGTACTTTATATTGATACTACTACTACTACTACTACTACTACTACTACTACTACTACTACTACTACTACTACTATTTCTACTTCTTCTTCTACTTCTCCTTCTACTTGTACTTCATACTGATACTACTACAACTACTACTACTACTACTACTACTATTTCTACTTCTTCTTCTTCTACTTTTCCTTCTACTTGTACTTCATACTGATACTACTACTACTACTTCTTCTACTTCATACTCACACTTCTACTACTACATTCATACTCAACTACCACTAAAGTACAACTGCACTTCTGCTCCTACTCCAAAGTATTCTGGACAATGATTGTCTAGGAACACAGACGACACAAACACCACTTTGCTGCTCTAACAAACCTATGAATATTCCTCTTTGACGTCCCCTCTGGCCATGGTGAGAATCAAAAGAACAAACCATGCAGAAAAAAACAGTTCAAATGTGAATTCTCTTCCAGATCATGTATAAAAGCAATTGTACTTTTGTGTGTGAAACGTCAAAACAATTTCTCCCAGCCCGATCGCGCAGTTGTGTGCCCTGCTTTCTTTGTCTCTCCTGTTTCATTGTGTCGCTGAAGCACTGAAACGATAACAGCGCAGCATGTGGCCGCCCGCTCGTCCTCCAGTGATAAAACTAATATTGCCAGATAATTATCACCGATTTTTACAATATGCCCAGTGTATTTCTCCTGGAGGGAATACTGTCAAGCGTTTGCAGATGAATTTGCCTTTTTATTAGCTCCCAGTAAAAGGCAGCCTCACAAGCAGGCCTGGGATACAATAGCAAGGCTTTATAGTCAAGGGAAGCCATAATAAAAATAAATGCATGAGCGGCTGCATGCTAATGTAATGTCCAACATAAAGCATATTATGCACTATGTAGTCGTGTTAGCCAGTGGTTTATTTGTTTTTTATGTGACATACAAGAGGCTGCAGGCCCTGTCCGGAAATACACTAACATGGGACATTACTTACTCTATAGGTAAAAGGAATGATAGAATGAACTTTTGGGGTTTTTCTTTCCAGGCATGTTTTTGAAGAGGTAAAAACGTTCTCACATGGTTTTAAGCTCACAAGAGTCAGGTAGAGAAGATAGAGAACTGTATGTCAAGCTGCCAAAAAAGCACCAGAAAAGTTATGTAATGGACCTGTAAACAGACACAGGCAAAATAAATGAAGTAGGATTATTTAGTTTTGAATAGAACGTGGTGGTATCCTTGAAATCCTTAGTCTGCATTATGGAAATGATGCAGTGTAGTGCACTCTAGAGATCCCTGTGTCTTCCTATAGTAACATTAACCTGTAAGATTGAATTAACACCGTTCTGTTCTCGCTCTCTAGCAGTTGCACTATCTCCTTATATGATTCTGGTATAATTTGGCTGAAGAACAAACTGGCATTTAAAGTACTAACGACTAAAACATAACCTATTTAAATCACCATGTTTTTATTATTCTGAAAATGCTATATTCTCCAAAAACAATGCCTCCCTTTGCTCTCAGTCCCTTCAGAGCACTATCAAAGCACTATCAGCTTGCATCCTGCTAATGAAACTTCTGCACAATACATCAGGTTTGTGAAGTTGTTGTGTACAGTTTTGTATCATGCTTTTATATATTTATGGAGAATTGTCAGAATCTTACAGCTATACAACAAATGGAAGGGTTCAAATAGGGCCTGGGAGAGATTACTGAAACATTTAAAAATCTAAAACCTTTTCAGTCATGTTTTAATGAGTGAACAACAATATAACATTGTAGAAAGCTCAAAAATGATTATTTAATAGATGAAATTAATATGTGCTGGGCAGCAAATGGCCACTTACTCAATGTAGTACCTGTTGAACCATGTAATTATATCGATCAGTATTTTTTTCCCACAGTATATTCCTCACATATATAATCTGCTTTACAAAATGCCCCGCTAAAATTCTATCTCCAAATGATTCACCTCCAATCTCTAAAATGGCTACACATTTCTCTGGAGTCAATTAGAGCAGCTGAAGTTGTGCATTTCTTGATTTAAGGCTTGGCAACAGGCAGAGGCTCCAGCTGTTCTGTACCAGCTTCAAGTGCCCACACTGAATATATGGCACCAGTTTGACTCTATTTCAGCAGAAT